>LOEQ01008639.1:36584-50988 GCA_001685075.1 Bramus lutescens
GATAGATAGATAGATAGATAGATAGATAGATAGATAGATAGATAGAAAAATTATATTTAATGATAGTCCACTATAGTCATAGATCAGCACCTTGTCCAGGCATCATCAGAGAGGCTTCCTCCAGCAGCATAGGGGAACAGATGCAGAGACCTATAGTCAGACATTATGAGGAGAGAGAATCTAAATTGGAGGTCTCCATCAAATTCCTCCCCCTAGAGCTCAGGGAATCCTGTGGAAGAAGAGGGAGAAGGAATGTAGGAGCCATGCAACATGGAGGACACCAGAAGAACAAAGTCTGCTGAATCTAATAAGTCAGATGCATATGAGCTCACAGAAAGTGCAGCAGCAACACAGGGCCTATATGTATCTATACCATTTCCTTGGATACATGTTAAAGCTTTTATCTTAGTATTTTTCTTGAACTCCTAACTGGGGGAACGAGTGAATGGGTGAAACACAATTAAAAAGAAATCTCAGGGTCATAAATTGGAGTTCAACCTGAAGATCCAAAAAGCAAGGCAGCCAGTCACTGGCTCTTACCTCAACCTCAGTCTGAAATGGCAACCCTGCCTCCAGGAATGAGACTGTATCTGAGAGCTGTCTTGACTCATCATATATTCCTCTCTAGGGATGGGATTGAAGGCATATGCACCACTGGGATTAAAGGCATGCACCACCCAATTTCTTTGTCTACCACTAGTGTGGCTTCTGGGTTTAAAGTTGTGTGTCATTGTGGCTACTGAGATTAAAGGTGTGTATTACCATAATCTGGTCTGTAAGGCTGACCAGTGGAACTGTTTTACTCTCAGATCTTCAAGCAGTCTTTATTTATTATAGTATATTTGAAATGCATTTGAAAAACTACAAGTGGGTTTCTGACACTTATGCTTGCTCTTGGGAATCTTTTCCTCCTTTTAGGTTGCCATGTCCAACTTTGATGTTATAGTTTTTGCTTCATCTTATATTTTATTTTGTCATGTTTGGTCTTTATCTCTTAGAAGCCTGTTCTTTTCTAATAAGAGACAGAAAAGGAGGGGATCTAAATGGCAGGGAAGTAGAAAGGAACTGGGAGAAGTAGAGGGGAGGATAAACTATAATCAGGATATATGAGAAAAGAGAAATTAAAATGCGATAAAATGAATAGGGAATCATCTAGAGAAATATAAAGTATAGTAAGGAACATAAAGGCTATGAAGGAACAAAGGACTTGTTACCTTGGATAGAGCCTTGAGGGAGGTGTGACATGTGTAAAGACGTAAAAGACTTGGTGGAGACATGAAAATCTTCGAGGAAGGAGGATCAATAAGCACTGAAAGCTTCGTGGCTGAAGGTCCTGGCTTTAGACAAAGTATATAAGGTCCTGACTTCCAGCAAATTAAGAAATATGGATCAGAAGTAGAAATGGGGGAGTAATATTAATATGGCTTTGTGCCTCATTTTAAGAACTTTATCTTTTACTCTGAATGAGATATGAAGAAAATGGAGAATTTTAAGCAGACAGGAGATAGGAACTGATTGTTTTCTCTCACAAGTTTTTCTTTGGCCCTTGATAAGATGGTTACTTTTGAAGGCTAGGACCCAGAGAACCAAACTCTCATTTCATTAAGGTAATCACTGGCTGATAAGAATTGCCATCTTTCCAAAAGTTTACTCAGAACTAAAATTAGGAGGATTAGCTCTACTCCTTCTTATCCATGTACTGTCAAATAAAGAAAGCCTAAGATACGAAGAGAGAAAGAGAGTGTCCTTGGGAAGTGAGCAACTATCAAGAGCAAACACAGTACCAATGGGATAACGTTCCGAAAGGACTTTAGAAAAAATAGGAGAGGCTGGATATCTGGATATTCCTTAGTGGTTTAATACTCACTAACATGAGTGAAACCTGGGTTCAATCCCCAGTCTTAAAAATAAAGGGAAAAAAAAGCCTAAGAACTAAGAAGGTCCTTTTAACTCCCTGATTTGCTATCTAACCATGGCCTTTAAAATCAAAACAGACAACTAAAGATTCAGAAGAGATGATATGGTATGGATATCCAGGATTTGAAGGAAATAGCTTGTTGTGGAATATTATTTTAAGGTGTGTTATATTTCTTCCTATTGCTTTTGTTTACAGTGCAAAAACAGGTTGCATTTGTTTGATTAAATAGAATTAACCTGTGGTCAGGAGGCAGAGTCAGTAACTAGCTAACAGGAAGTGGTAGGGAGGAACTAGGTAAAGCAAATTTAAAAAAAAAATCTTTTCTCATTTTTCATAGCAATTCCCGTTCTCTCTCCCTCTCCTCCTTCCACTCCCCCAGTCTTCCATCCACCCATCCACTCTTCATAGAAGGAAAGGCTTCCCCTTGGGAAGTCAACAAAATCTGGTACTTCACTTTGAGGCAGAACCAAGGCCCTCCCCACTATATCTAAGGTGAACAATGTATCCCTCCAAAGAAGCCAAAGAAGATAGGCTCCAAAAAGACAGTTCAAGCACTAGGGATAAATCCTGGTCCCAACTGCCAGTGGACCCACAGACTGAGTCACACAACTATCATTTACATTCAGAGGGCCTAGTGTGGTCCTAAGCAGGTTCCCCCACTGTCAGTCTGGAATCAGCAAGCTCCCACTAGCTCAGGTCAACTGTTTCTGTGGGTGTCTCCATCATGGTCTTCACCCCTTTGCTCATAGTATCGCTCCTCCCTCTCTTCGACTGGACTCTGAGAGCTCAGCCCAGTGCTAGCTGTGGATCTTTGCATCGGCTACCATCAGTTGCTTGATATAGTATCTATGATGACGATAAGATAGTCATCAATCTGACTATAGGGCAAGGCCAGTTTGGGCACCCTCTCCACTACTGCTTTAGGTCTTAGCTGGGGCCATCCTTGTGGATTCCTGACGATTTCCTTAGTGCCAGGTTTCTTGCTAGCCCCATAATGACTCCGTCAATCAAGGTATCTCTTTCCTTGCTCTCCCTCTCTGTCCTTCCCCAATCTTGACCATCTCATTCCATCATGTTCTCCTCCCCCATTCCCTTCTACTCTCTCTCTCCCCTTCTGCCCTCCCTTCTCCCCATACTCCCAATTTTCTCAGGAGTCCTAGAGAGAGGGACTCAGTGGTAGTGAGTGTTCTTAAGTGGGAGCAGAATGGGAGCTCTGGTGGAGATTTTAGGGAGACTCGAATAAGGAGAAGAGGTTGACTACTTGCAATTCAGCCAGCCGCTCTGAGCAAACAGAAGTTCACTTCGACTTTTGAATACTGAGTTCTATAGAGGGGTAGAGATCTAGATAAAGTTTTCCTTAGTGACTTGGAGAGAGCCTGTGTGGGGGGAAACAGAATTCCCAGGACGGCTGCCCTTGCTGCCACACAGGTGTTGTAGCAGTGGAGTTGCAGCTGCGGATTAAGACGGCAATAACTTGAAAGGAAGAAAGATGAACTTGGGCTCACGGTTTCTGAGAGGCCAGTCCCTCATGGAAGACAAAGCATAGCAGAGAAGCTTATAAAGCACGGTGGACAGGGAGCAAAGAGAGTAAGAAACAGGTAACAAGGACAAGCTACCTCCAAGAACCCTCCCCAGTGGCCTACTTCCTGCAGGTCAATCCAACTTCCTAGTTTCCTGAACTTCCTAGAAATAAAGGAGTAGTTCTATGCTTGACGGACAGATACAAAAGGCAATGTTGCCTTCCACTCCGTGTTTTTCAAAAGCAATGGAAGTTTTAGCCTAAGGAAGCCTGCAACCTCCAGGTTAACAATTAAAGGCTCAGAGCTTTAATCCTTAATTGTGATGATGCAGTGAAATGTCGTGAACCCCCAAGCAGGCATGTCTAACCTGAAGCCCTCAAACTGCATGTGTCTCAGGATAGCTATGAATGAGTCCCAAAGTATTTGTGCATGACAACAGCGTAGCATAATGTCAAAAGTTAGGACATCAGTGGAGAATGAGGATGAAGAGGAGGCACAGGCAGGACATTATGCCAGGAGGAGTCTCTTAGTGTCAGCTATGTACTAGCTGGCTTCTAGTGCCGTATCTCCTAGGACAGATAAGGAGCTAGATCAGAAATGGTATAAAACCAAATAAAACTACTGTAATGGTATTTAATTTAAAAACAAAAGAGTGTGGTTTCTCTTGCCACAATAGCATTATGATTATAAGGGTATGCTTTATTGTGCCTGGGCAAATGTTAAAACAAAAATCAGTCATGTATGTACTATGTAAAATGGCCACCCCAAAATGAGAAGATAAGAAAACAAAAACAGCTAATATCTACAAGTCGGTGATTCAATTTAATGTTCTGATTTTGCATCACATGAAATTGATGGAGGGCATGTGACCGTCACAAGGATGCATAGCTGGTTACTAGTAATGCTAAGTACAGAGCACAAAGCTCCCTTCGTTCATTTCATTCCATGCCCTTACAAAGCATATCACATAGGCAGACAGCAGAGCAATCATGGGACAGGAAGATGTGGGCATATTTAAGCTCATAGCTTCTTGTATCATCTCCAAAAATAAATGGTTACACTTGATGGAAACAGAGAGCCATGAATGGGAGCTCCCGTACACGCCGTCCATGGTATTAGGATGATAATTTATAATGCTACTGCAATTACAGCAGAATTATAGCATGCCCACTGTCTAACAGAGCTGTGCACATACTCTTGAGAAAGACGGATGCAATGGCACCTTCGGCTGCAAGAATGAGATTAAACGGTTCCCATCCCTGATCCTGCCATTGGTTTTTGTAGCTCTCCCATTAACATGAGAGCTCACATACCATTCCTCTATCACTCCTTGGAGGTGGAGACATAGTTTTAGAGTGTAAATAATTAGATCCTCAAAATCCAAGGTGAAAAATTTTCACCCTCCTACTGCCATGAAACTGGACACATAAATCAAAGCATACTTTGAAGACATGTTCGTGCCGGAAAGATGTGTTTACAGAATTAAACTACCTTATGTTCTCATTCTTCTGCTTTCCTCCTCTGGCTTCTACAAAACATCAGCTTTGAAAATGGGTAAGTTAGGGTGTAGCACCTACATGAATCAGGGAATATCGTAAAGAGAAAGATATACACTTATCTATGGAAACCAGACCAAACAGCAGCAGTTCCTGGTCAAGGAAAACACATTTTCTTCTTAGTTTGGATCATACAGCTTTACAGCAGGAATCTTGGGTTATTATTCCTTGGTTTCTCTTGAAAAATCTTTACTGTAAATTATGGAATTATTGCTGGTGAGAAAATGTAATAGAAATTATAAATTATTTAATATCGTAGCAGCTGCATTCTGTTGAGTGTTGCTTTAACTATGCTTCAATCACTGGGACGATCTTACTTGAGAACACACTGTAAGGAAAGAAAGGGCTGCTTGGGCTTCCTGTTTCTAAGGGTCCATCCATGCCAGCATGACAGGTGGGCTTATATCATGGTGGATAAGAAGAGGAAGAAGGAGCTAGGGACAAGACATGCACACAGACCTATCCTCCAGGAATCTTTCTCTGGTATTCTAATGTTCTCACAACTTCCAAAAATAGAGCTGTAAATTAGGAGCAATCATCACATATATGATCCTATGGGGGCAATTTTCCATCTAAACATCTAAACACTAAACTTCCCCTAACCCCGACAGGCTCATGGCCATATCACGGTGAGCCCAACCTTTATAGCAACTCCAGCACTGTTCAAAAGTCCCAGATAAAAGTCTTTTCTGGCTCAAAACTCAGTTATGTGCCCTTATGAAATTAAAAGAAAAGTTACAGGCTTCCAGGTTATTGCAGCACAAGCACTGCTATTCCAAAAATGAGGAAGCGGGGCACAAAACGGAGGTTGGGGCCAAAGTATGATCTCAATACAACAAGATAAACATTAAATGATGCAGGTTATTTCCATCACCCATGACGTATGATACCCACATGTGAAGTCCCAAGGTCTTTGACAGCTTTCCCCCTGCGAACTGCTCTTTTTAGACCATATGACCTCTCTGTATTAGGCTTGCCTATCACTTTACTCAGCATACATTTTGCATTTCTGAAATCTCCAATATCTTGGGGTCATCACTGAACCTCAAGTCTCTTCCTCAAATCTTCACATATCATGCTTTCAAAACCTGCCTATAGAAACCATAACCCCACCACACATCGCCTGGTTCCCCTAACCATTCCTTTGCAATTATAGTAGAAGCCACCAAGAACTTAAAACTCTTGTGTTCTGTATGCGTGCAAACCCAACCTCAAATGGATAATGCCAAGCTCTTCTGCCAGCCTGAGCAGTAGTCAGGCCCCTGACTGTAGACCATATCTTTAATGACCTCTTAATGCCTGGGCAGGTTAACTCAAGAAAACACTTCCCCCATGTATGGCCCAATTATGGCTCTCTCTTCTCAAGACAGAGTCTTTCAAGTAAGTTTATAGTTTTATACTCTGGATCCTGCAATTTGTGTGAGTTGGCTAATTTCTGAAGCCCCATCAAGACATCTTCTCTAGTTTCCTTTTGTAAATCAACTGCCTTCTTTTAAATGATGAGAATACCTCTAACAAATAGACCCTCTGTATCTATGACTTTCAACTGACTCCCTTAGAGGCCTGAAAACATGTTTTTCAAATCCTCCTACTCTGTTTCTTTTTCCTGGTTCTTTTTCCACTAAATTCACACAAAATTATCATGCTGTATCTTGAAATTTCCTCCGCCAAATTAGCTGACCCTTTACTTTTAAATTCACCCTCAAATTTTTGATACACACACACACACACACACACACACACACACTTCAGTTCACAATGAAATATAGATAAATCCCTTCCAAAATGTAACATGCATGGTCTCTAGTCCAACTCTCAATAACATCTTCAATTGCATTAAAACATAGAAAATCCAGGCTTCATTTTTCTCTTTTCTTTTACAATTCTGGTTCTCTGAGTTCCAACTAGAACCTTCTATATGGCTTTGATTATAGCGTTTTGAGCGTGTGTTTTCCTGATTCTCCAAATCCTTCCATAATCTTCTCATAATTCGGTTTCAAAGTCTTAAGTTTAACTTCCAATTCCTATATGGTGTCATACAATAGGTTAAGTTACAACATTGACTGACGTTTGATATCAATGTATTGTGCCAGTTATTTTATTATCACTGTGACAGAAAATTTATGAGTCTCAAAATTGAACTTACAGTTTCAGAATGTTCCATCCATGGGTACCTGGCACTACGCACTTGGTCAGAACATCATAGCAGCAGAAGGATGTGTACGGGGAGACTATTGACCTTATGATGAACAGGAAGCAGAGAGGATAAGCGACAGAAACCAAAGACCTGCTCCCAAGGACCTGCTCCTGTAGCATACTACCCTATATATTCTCATTCTCTCCTAAAATTTGAAGAATTTCTCAAGAGAGTGTCACCAGTTGAAAATCAATCATCCGACACAGGAAACAGTGGAGGACACGTCCTATCTGCTCCACAAAGGCCTAAATTATGGTCTTTTATTACTTTAGAAATGATTAGAAACATTGGATTGCATATTACGATTTGAAAAGCTGATCAATCATTGTTGGTGTCTGCCTTAGTAAGTATGAGACACTCACACAAAGTAGACATTCAAAGAGGTGAGTTATTATTATTGTAAGTGAGCCCTTCATTTATATGTATAACACACTGACTCTGTTCCTGACTCAATGTGGACATCAATTGCCCTGTTCTCAGTTGAGAAAACTGATCTGGGAAAAACAAGCACCCTTGCAGAGGTCACGATACTGCTAGAAATTGAAAAGTTTATATTCAGTGTCAATCTTTGTCCAACTTTGACTTTAAGTAGCTATTCGTTTTCGCATTTTGAAAATCTAAGTATTTCGATATTTGCCTCTTTGCTATTTGCTTACATGTTTGCTTCATTTCATTAATATTTACAGTATAAATTATACTTTAAAACAGATGTCTTAAAATATATAATAAAAATTATGAAAAAGGTAAGATTGGGGAAATATTAATATTCAGAGTATGAATAAGCTTTTGTGGCGCATACTCAATGTAATTTGGCATCATATAGAGATTGTAGGTTTAGAAGTAAAATTCACAAAACCTATGTATTCCCTTCATAATTGTAAATGTAAATTGAGGGACTTAATATAAGATCCTTTACAGGCTTCTAGGGACACTTGGAAGCACTGTGAAATAACCAGTTACACATGACCATGTAGCTGCACACTATTACATTGAATCATGTTCATCACTGTGCGATATTTTACTGGCTCTTTTGTGCCTGTTCACACCCCTAGAGCCTCAGAATCAAAAGTCTGGCATCCTGGCAGTATCCACATTCTATGTACCACGATCTGTACCATTTGAAGTCACCAATGTATGCGTGAATAAAAAAAATGTTCAGTTGGGTCAAAAAGTGCCCCATATGGCATAGCTAGCAAATCGCAGACATAACAACATTCTGTTCCCATCTGTCAAGGCTGTGACACACATAGGTAGTTAAATGAGCAAACATTGGGACAGGGATTAGGAATTTAGAACCTTTCAACCCAGGGAATTGAGAAGAGGGTCGGGGAGTGCATTTCAACACACAGAAAGCAAGGGCCGGCTATCAGGAAGGCAAGAGGGGTGGTTCAAGGCAAACCACTGAGACTATGACCTGGCTAGGGAAAGCCAAGGTGTTTAAACATTCCTCCTTCTGGCTCTATCTCTATACACTGCTTCACATAACTGACCGC
The DNA here is from genome assembly GCA_001685075.1 of Bramus lutescens. Taxonomy (NCBI): domain Eukaryota; kingdom Metazoa; phylum Chordata; class Mammalia; order Rodentia; family Cricetidae; genus Bramus; species Bramus lutescens. The sequence continues at coordinate 45,269 of LOEQ01008639.1, forward strand.
ATCTCTGAAATAGCAAAGGAGTGCTTAGAAGATGCTTGGAGAACTAGAGACAAAAGAGGACACAAAGGAAGGACAAAGGTGGGCAGTCAGAATACATAAATACTTATCGATTCACTTAAAAATAGATTCAGCTACAGAGAAAAATCGCTGTGCATTAATCAATGCATCATCAAAATGCATTGAGTCAGCCTGATAGCCTCCGCCTCTTGAAAATTTACTAGATTTAGCTCTCGTTGTTCACATTGTCTTATACAGAAATCTTGCCATGGGGCTGGGAAACAAAGAAGAATTCTTGGTGAAGCTGCAGAATTCTATACTCTAAACCCAGCCCTGACCATTGTAACAGAGAGGAGGCAGTGACTCAAGTCAGGTGAAGAATTTGGAACCCGTTTTTTCCAAGGTTCTTCCTGGATCTGTCTGCATTGCCAGTGCACAAACAGAGACAAGGAAACCCTGTTCTGGTCTCAACTTTGCTGTATTGTTTTTGGTTCAACTCACTTTTCTGCTTCTAGTTCATGTAGGGATAAATTGTTGAACATTTCTCTTATATGCTTAAAGGCAGTATCACTGTCTGCCTTCTCTGTCTTATAGCTCCTAGGCAGATCAACTAAGGTCTGGCATATGTAAACACTCTCGAACTACCAAGTACAATGATCACATGTTTAAATGATACTGTTAATTTTTATTTTTTTTATTTTTTGGAATTGAGACCAACATATATATAGTGTGTTGTTACTTTCATACAGACCTGCCAGGGTGTTTTCTACCAAGGTTAAACATTGTCCCTAGGAAAACAGTTGAGGAAACAATAAAAAGATAAAGAATCACTAACGTTTTTGAAAACATTCTGTAAAGAGCGCTTTCATTGGTTAAGAATAAAATATGGTGAAATTATTAAACAAATTAATACAAAAACATAGCAAAGTATCTGCTCTCTTGTGGCATTCAGTGCTCAGAGTACAGATCCAGACAAGAAGCAATATACAGTGTCACAGAACATACAGCCAAAGACTATGAAGGGCCAAGGAACATACAGGGCCAAACGAAGAGACAACTCAGGCTTTAGTTTCCTCATTTTCAATGCGATTTGACAAAGTATGAGGTCTGAGGTGGGGATAAAATGTCACTTCAAAAGCGGATTATGGATTCATCTTTGGAAAATTTCTGCAGCTGTGACATGGGCCATCTATACTGCGAACTACCTGAGCTGAGCAATTGCAATGCCCTTGATATTGTAATAGAAATGCTTTATACAGTCCCAGCTGGTACATGCTTTGCCCCTCATGTTTATTCATATTATAAAACAACTTTTTAAAGAGATTCCAGACTGGTGGTAGGTATGATCAAGACAAAATGTATTCATTTGTGAAACTGTCAAATAATAAATTAAATCTATTCCTCCCAAAAGTTGGGGGGGTCAATAGCAGAACTTGAGCCTTGACATTGGGCTAGGTATCTGATCTTCAGCAGCTGGAGATTCAACTCAGATGCAAAACAGGTGTGTAGGAAGCTCAGGTTATCAACCATCTACCAGGTAAGTTGCCCAGGAATGGAACAGGCACTCAAGAGAAATGGAGCCCTGGGCCTTGGCCATCAAAGAGAACAAAATTTTGAGTGAAGAAAGCTTGGAGGCTTTTAAAGTGTTAGATAGCTCTCCAGAGAAAATACCTAGAAAGTGGGTCTGTGAGCTTTGATGGAAAGATCCTTTGGATTAACAAGCCATGACATTCCCAAAGGATAAGGAGGGAAGCCTAAAGTTGCAAGGTCAAAGACTGGCCAAAGATCATGGTTTGGTTATCACACAAACTGGTTTGCCCCTGAATGGCCTCAGTACCTGGATTTGATGTTTAGTCTCAGGAATATTATTATTTGAATGATGGCTGATTCAGCTATGGTGTGGCAGTAGAAAGACATGAGAGAAAGAAGCAGACATACAAGGTAGGACAGACGAGAAAAGCTCAGCTGATGAGTCAATGACTTAACTTGACCAAGAGGACATGGATAGGACAGACTAAAGTAGAAGTGACCCTGAAAGAGGGAGTTTGGGAAGAAAGACGCTGTAATTACTTGGTGAAGTTTCTAACCAAGATTATTTCTGCAGAGGCACAAGCAAGGATGAAAACAATACCACCCATAAATATCATGTAACTAGTATCCACTGTGGAGACCCAAAAATGTGAGCCTATTTCCACCCTGACCAAGGGTCAGAGAGTTGGAACTTACTTCTATTCCTTCAATGTTATTGTCTGTTTCTCCCTCAAACAAAGGTCCCACCTAGATTTAGATCAGAGAGTTCTGCTCTCTCAAGGTTGTTGTCAATAGGTGTGGCTAATATTCAGACCTTGTATTTCAGGAATAGAAAAGTACATATGTTTCTACCCCAAACAGAAGTCTAAGGATTTTGCTAAATTCGTACTCCCTTAGGGAGATAATAATGGATTCCACCCAGGGAGTGCTTTGCCTAGAGAATGTTTTGGTCTAGGGTGTGAGTGTGACTTGTCTTGTTCTAGCAACAGAATGTTTAACTAAGAAGGAAGCCCACAACCTGCAACTGATATGTTCATTTTTTGTATCATGTTAATGCAATTCTTTTTAATCTTATTTTTGGGGTCGGAGTATCTTAAGCAAAATAAAATTAAATGTGGGAAATTTCAGTATTCACTGGAACTCCCTCCCAGTACTATCCTATGTTCTCTGCTTTATTATTTTCACTCGTATCTTCGTACCCTATACTAACTTTTCTAATTCTCATGCTCCTACCGTGGTAAGTGGTATTTTTGTTGAAACTGGTCTCCAACAGTAAACAAAGGTCCAAGAATTTTTTTTTACAGAACTGCACTGTTGTCAGCTCTCAGTCTCTACTTCTCTGAGGTAAAGAATAAAGAAACTCTGGATCTCAAAAAGATTACCAACTGAATAAAAACATGTGACTATCACAGCACTACCCACAATAACTAAAGCATGCACTCAACCTAGGTACCCATGAACAGATGAATAAATAAAATGTGCTACATAGACACGATGCAGTCTGGATGGGATTGAGGACTAGCTGTAACCTTCAATGGCCATGGGTGACCTACTTCAGCCAACTAGTCCTCACCTGCTAAAGTTTCCAGAACCTTCCCATATCATATCACTAGTTGGAGAATCGTTCAAGACAAGGTTGGGATACCTAATACTCAAGCCATAATGAAGATATTCGAAACATAAGATTCCCTCACAGGAAGCAGTCAGAAGAAATTAACCCCAGATAAGGAAATAGAAGTATTCAGAAAACCAACTCCAAGGGAGCTGAGATTGTCTCCATGGTACCCAGGTATTCCTTCCACCTCCATGTGTGTACTCTCCTTCTGTTTCTCCTGTATTACTCATTCCCTGCTCCACACAACATTGCTCTTTAGGTGTAGGTGTCCTTTCTACTCTCCTGGTAAAAATAAAATGCTGCGGGATCCCCGGCAGCTGCAGGGGCAGAAATGCTGCCGGTCCCTGAGTGGCAAAAGGAAGTGGGCCATGTGGTGGCAGGCAAGGGGCAGCGGAGGGTCCCAAGAGCAGCCAGTCCCAGGCAAGGATGGTGCATGAGACCAAGCTCCTGGGTGGCAAGCCACATGGCTGTGGCAGGCAAGAGTCTGACTGATAGGCATGCCATGTAGAGTGAGGTTGGACATTTATTTGGTGGGTTATGGAAGCATGGAAGGAAAGGGGGAGCAGAAGAAGAAGAAGAAGAAGAAGAAGAAGAAGAAGAAGAAGAAGAAGAANAGAGAGAGAGAGAGAGAGAGAGAGAGAAGGGAGAGGCAGAAGCTGCCTTTCTGAGATGGAGATGAAAAAGAAGAGACTCAGGCTGCAAGCAGGAAGATCTGCCTGCCTCAGCAGGTGGGGGAGGGAGTGGACGTGGCTTGTCTCTTAAAGAGACAGAAAGATCATTACACCTGGCTCCTTTTTTGCTCCAACTTATAACAATTTTTCCGTATCTGGCAAGCTGTAGAAGGGGTAGCAACCAAGTACAAATCTGGGTATGGAGGAAATCACTTGCCTGAATTTAGATGACCAATTATGTTTTTAAGGCTTAGTATTAACCAAGTTCATAAAAATGTCTAAAGTAATAGCTATCCTATCTCTGTGAACAGTGACATCTAGTAAATCACAGAATTTGTAGGTAGCCTGATTTTTTAAGCAAAATATTAAAAACTGAGACAGCTTTTTGGCTATGGGAGAATATGCACTAATGTGTAGATGCATTTTCACTGTATTTTCCTGAAAGAATTCCCTCCTCCATGAAGGATAGTTGTACATGCATATATTCCTGTCCTTTAGGAAAAAATTACCCAGTCAACACTAAGAACAATTTTTGTACAGTTTTGTCTTCATAAAGGAATAAAACAAAGACATTTACTTGGCGTTATTATTTAAATTCATCAATAATTTCACAGAGACAATAAGCCCAAGAATCTTCTTATCATTCCTTTAGAAGTTCTTTACTGCAGCCCCTCCCGTTCCTTGGTTGAAGCTTCTGTGTGAGTGAGCTACAAGAAGCCGGTAAGAATTCAGAGGCACAGAGACACCATGATAGCAGAAGGAATGGGAAATTCTTATGATAGAGAGAAGGAAGATGAAGCCATGGCGCATGATGCATTTGACAACCTCTTTGCGAATCACTCATCCAAAGTGACTGGCCCATACTAATAATAACTGCAAACCATACCAAAGCCTCTCTCATGGACCACAAACATAGTTCTAATACTGGTAATTAAAGGGCTTGGCTGGAGACTGAGTGGTAATCCTTCCTAATGTGATCCTAATCTCCTAGAGATGTCACTTGTACCTGTGCACCAGTCCCATCCTCAGAGGACAGGAAGGGATCCTGATTTCCATGAATCTTAATCCTTTGTTTTATTTCTATACTAATTGAGATCTTGATCAAGAATGGCTATTAATATTGGTGACTGGGCACTTTCCAGATGGCAGTGATCTAAATGTAACATATTTCACAGGGGCCTTCTTAATCTTCCCCCAGCATGTATCACTTCATTGTCTCTCTTGGTAGTAAATTAAGGAAATGCTTCAAATCCTTGCATCACTTTCAGTCAACAGGTGCAGACATTTTCCTCATCCTGTAAATCTTGTATGTTGACCAACAGAATTTGGTGGAAGTGAGTGATTGTTTATAACCACTGGAGCAAGGCATTTGTGTCCTAAGAGCCTTGCAACTTCTGTTTCCCAATGTCTCCACATAAGAAAGTCCAAGAAAACTTAAAAGAAACACTGCCCAGCCAAGGACAAGAAGAGGGATGCCAGAGCAAGCTTATCTTAGCCTCTTCAGCTTTGGTTTGGCCACCTGAGCAATTGAAGCTGCAAGAAAACTTCGTTACATACTCCTAAAACATGTCCCTGACTTTCTCATCTCAGGGACTTTAAATAAAATATTCTTTTCTTTTCCCTATCAATTTATTTCATTCTTATCATCATTTGAGTCATAATGAAAATTTACTTATAAAGAATCATTTATTCAGTGTTTATATAACACAGATGTCTTATTCTATATATTAATTGACTTATTTTTTGGCACTGTGCTTATGACAATCTGAAATTAATTTACTTTTTGTTTATTGCTTATTTGTTTTCTGTTGTCCATCCAAATGTAAGCCTCATAAAAAGTGGTTGGGGAGGGGTGGGGGTGGGGTGGGAGTAAGGGGAGATGGGGAGAGAGAAGTGAGAAAGGGAGG
>LOEQ01008640.1:2095-13350 GCA_001685075.1 Bramus lutescens
TAATAAAATTTAAAAAATAAAAGAAGAGTAATGCAGCAGCCAGGGGGAAGCCCCCGCTGAATGACCAGAAAGTTTAGAGGAATCGGGGTGCCTGAGCTCCCCTTCCCAGAGTGTCAGGCCAGCTACTGGTCGGGCACTCACTCACCCACCCCTCCAGAAGGACAGATCCTCTGGTACAGGCTCCAGGCCGATTGTTGGCCAGGGATCTATCAGGCAAAAGGATGCTCTCTGAGCTTGCTGGTTACAGGCTCCGTGGGACAAAGAATGTCCTCCAGCAGCTTCCCTCACCACTTTGTCCCAATACCCTCAGTCCCAATGCAGGCTGAGTTGGTGAATCCTGTGACCCTGCCTATGGAAAGGGATGCTTGGGGGACAAGCTGAGCTCCCTTTCAGGGACGTCCAGCTGGCCGCAGGTCGGGAACACACTCAGCCCTCAGGAAGGACGGATCTTTTGATCTCTTTTATTGATCCTAATCATTCTGACTTGTTTTTCTCAAAGTGATTTGATTTGCATTTCCATGATAACTAAAAGTGTTGAACATTTCTTTAAGTTCTTCTCAACCATTTGATATCCATCTTTTGTTTCATTCTAAATAGAAGTTTCTTTAGAACTATGCCTCACCTCATTTTAAGTTAGTTTATGTTTTTTATACATTGAATATTAGCCCTCTATCAGATGTGTAGTTGGTAAAAATATTTTCATATTCTGTAGCTTGTTGCTTTGTATAAACAATGGTGTTCTTTGCCATACAGAAGCTTTTGGTTTCATCAAGTCTCATTAATTCTTATGCCTAGTTCTGTGCTATCAGTATGCTGTTCAGGAAATTATTTCCTGTGTCAAAGAGCTCAAGACTATTCCTAGTATTTTCTTCTATCAAGTCCAGTGTATCTAATTTTATGTGTAGGCCTTTATCCATTTTGGGTAGAGTTTTGTACAAAATTATGGAATGGATCTATTTGCATTCTTCTTCAGGCAATCATCAGTGTGCCCACCACTAGTTGTTGAAGATGCTCTCATGAAATGTCCATTTTTGTTTCTTATCAAAAAGCAGACATCCATTGGTGTGTCAACTTATTTTTAATACTTCATTTTGACTCCATAGTTAAGTGCATCTTCTTTTATGCCAATAGCATGTGGTTTTTATTACTATAGCTCTGTAGTGCAAATTGAGGATTTGGTACCTCCAAGCAGTTTGTCTGTCATTTAAGAGTGTTTCCGAAATTCTGTTTTTGTTGTCATTGCTGTTGTTGTGCATCTGTGTGTGTCTTCACATGAAGCTGAAAATTGTCCTTTCAAATTCCTGGAAGAATTGTGTTGGAATTTTGATGGAAATTGAACTGGATTTGTAGATTGATTTTGTAGGTTGGAAATTTTAATATATTAGTCCTACCTATCCTTGAGCATGGGAGACCTTTCCAGTTGCTGATATCTTCTTCTACTTCTTTCTACATGTTTTAAAGTATTTTATATTTTTGGAGGCTATTGTGAAAGGTATTTCTCTGATTTCTTTCTCAGCCCATTTGACATTTATATTAAATCAAGAAGAGTTCTGATTTTTGTCTATTAATTTTATATCCAGTTACATTACTTAAAGTGTTTATGAGCCATGGGAGTTTTCTGGTTGAATTTTTACAGTGAGTTATGAATAGTATCATACATTCTGTAAATACAGATAATTTGAATTCTTCCCTTTTTATTTGTATCTGGTTTATCTCTGTCAGTTGTCTTATGGTTCTAGCTAAGACTTAAGCACTAATATTGAGTAAATATAGAGAGAATGGGCAACCTTGTCTTGTTCCTGATTTTATTGGAATTTGCTTTTAGTTTCTCTTCATTTAGATTGATGCTATCTAAAGGCTTTCTGTAACCTGGCTTTATTTTGTTGAAGTATGTACCTTTCATCCCTAATTTCTCCAGAACTTCTTTCTGTGGAGGTGTGTTGGTTTCTGTTAAAAGCCTTTTTTGTACCTAATGAGATGATAATGTGGTTTTTGCCTTTAGTCTGTTTATATGATGTATTACATTTAATCATTTCTTTATTTCAAACCATCCTTGTATCTCTTGGATGAAGTCTACTTGATCATAGTGGATGATCTTTTTAATGTGTTCTTGAATTCCTTTTGCCAGTATTTTATTGAAAAAAATTCATCTATATTCATATGGGAAATTGATCTGTAAATCTATCTTTGTTGGGTCTTTATATGGTTTGAGTATCAGGGTAACTGATATTTTTCTAAAAAAATAATTGGGCAATGTGTCTTCTGTTTTTATCTTGAGGAACAATTTGAATATTGGCTTTAATTCTACTTTGAAAGTCTGGGGGATAAAGCTATCTGATCCTGATTTTTTTCTTTGTTTGGGGGTTTTAATTACTTATACTCTATATTAATAGTCTTAAATTACTTTTCTCATCTTTATTTAACTTTGTTAGATTGTATACATCTAGAAAATAGTCCATTTTTTAGATTCTCCAAATTGATGTAGAACAGCTTTTTAAAATAGATCATTATCACCTGAATTTCTGAGGTTTTTTATTGTTAAATCACCTTTTTGTCTCTGATTTTTTTTAACTTGGATCTTCTCTTTCCAACTTTTTCTTAATTTAGCTAAGGATTTGTCAATCTTATTGACTTTCTCAAAGTATGTTATATTTAATCTTTGTATTATTTTTGTTTTTTTCTTACTACTTTAATTATTTCATCTGTCAGTTCAACTGTTTACTGCTGTCTACTCCTTTTGGATATTATTTTTTTCTTTTTGTTCTAGAGATTTCAGGTGTATGGTTAAGTTACAAATATGAGATTGCTCAATGTTTTATTTAGGCAATTATATGCTCTATTTTTATGTAGGCAATTAAAGCTATGAATTAGTCTTTAGAACTACCTTTTTTGTGTATTGTATTTTAATTTTTATGTTATCAAGTTATTAATTTCTTTCTTAATTCTGTCTTGGTCAAAATTTCATTTAGTAGTGTGGTCTTTATTTTCCAAGAGTTTGTAAACTTTCCGTTGTTTCTGTTTTTGTTAATATCCTACTATTAATCCATACAGGTCAGACAGGACGGGGAGATATTATTTCAATTTTCTTGTATCTATTGATACTTGCCTTGTGTTTAAGCAAGTGGTAGTTTGGGAGAAAGTTCCATGAGTTGTTGAGAACAAGGTACATTCTTTTGTATTCACATGAAATATTCTATAAATATTTGTAACGTCTGTTGTTTTACGATGTCACTTAGCTCCAGCATTTCTCTGCTTAGTTCTCTCTGGACGACCTGTCTACTGATAAGAAGCAAATGCTAAAGTCACTGTTTTCACTGTGTAAAGGTCAATATGTGATTTAAGCTTTCCTAGTTTTTCTTTTGTGAAGGTGGGTGCCCATGTGTTTGATGCATAAATGTTAAGAATTTTACTATTCTCTTGGTAGATGTTTTTCATTTTATGAGTATAGTAATATTTCCTATCTCTTCTGATTACTTTTGGTTTGAGGTCTATTTTGTCAGATATTAAAATGGCTACACTTGTTTGCTTTTTAGGTCCATTTGTTGAGAACATTATTTTTCTATCCTTTTACCCTGAAATGAATTCAATCTTGGATGTGAAGGTGTGATTTTTGGATGCAACAAGGATAGATCGTGGTTTTTTTTTTAATCCATTTTGTTTGTCTCTGTCTTTTTACTGATCTATTAATATTGTGAATTGTCAATGAATAGGGTTTATTAATTTCCATTATTTTCTTGTTCTGGTGTAGATAGCCCCTACTTTTTTTTCTGGTTTGATATTATTTATTCCCTGTGTTTTCATAGGTGTGGTTACCTTCTTCAGTTTAAAGTTTTCCGCCTAACACCTCTGTAGGAAAGGATATTTAATAGATGCTGCTTGAATTTGGTTTGATCATGGAGGGCTTTCTCCTGTTGTGATTGAAAATTTTGCTTGGTGCAGTAGTCTGGGCTGGCATTAGTAGTCTCTGATACTTTATATACTAAGGCCTTTAAAAACGTCAGATATTACTGAAATAGGTTTGCCTTTAAATGCTAATTGTTTTTCCCTTCTTTGTTGTGTATGTTTAGCGTTTTGATTATTATATAGTGTGGGGAATTTCTTTTCTGATCCAGTCGATTTGATATCCTATATGCTTCTTGTTCCTTCTTTAGATTACTGGAATTTTCTTCTATGAATATATTGTAAACATTTTCTGAAACTTTGGTCTTGGTTTCTTTTCCTTCCTCTCCTTTTATTATTTATAAGTTTGATTTTTTATTGTTTTTATTGATCTCTACATTTTTCTCTTTAAAAAAATTGTAGATTTGATTTCTTTTATAGTGTCCTTAAGTAGTCATTTGTTTTATGTCAACTTGAGACAAGCCAACATCACTAGAAATAAGGGAGCCCCAACTGAGAAATTACCTGCCTATAAACAGGCCATAGGCAAGAATGTAGAGTAGTTACTTAATCAGTGATTGATGGAGGAGAGTCCAGCTCATTGTGGGTAGTTCCATCTCTGGGATAATGATCCTGGGTTCCATAAGAAAGCATACAGAGCAAGCCATGAAGAGCAATCCAGTAAGTAGTACCTTCTCTACGGTCTCTGTATCAACTCCAGCCTCTAGGTTCCTGCCCTCACTGCTTTGGATGATGAACTGTTAAATGGAACTCTGAGTGAAATAAACCCTGTCCTCCTCAATTTATTTTAGTCATGATATTTCATCGCAGCAATAGAAACCCTAACTAAGACACCCTTATTCCTTGAATGTTTTTCACCTTGTTTTCTTTTTCTTTTTTCCTTATTTAATATTTTCTCTGGCCAACACATCAATTTCTTCAATCTAGCCTTCAGTGACTGAAATTCTCTCTTCCATCTCTTGTATTCCATTGGTGAAGAATGCCTCTGAGATTCCTAAATTCCTCCTTTCCAAATTTCTTCTTAGTTTGACTTTTCTTTATTCATTCTATTTCCATTTTTGTGTCTTGAATTGTTTTGTCTATTTCCTTCTACTTTTGGCTAATTTTCATAGATTTTGTTAATGGATTCATTCATATCCTCTTTATGGACATTTAACATATTCATAAAGGCTATTTTGAATGCCTTATCTTGTAATACAGCAATATTACATTGTTCAGAGCATACTGTTATAGGGCCTTTGACCTCTGGTGGAGACATACTATACTGGTTGTTTTTTGAAATTGTGTTTTGTGATACAGCAATATTACATTGCTCCAAGCCTACTGTAGGATACAATACTGCCAAGATCTATTGGAGACATATTTTCCCATTTTTTATTGTGTTTTTACTCTGGCTTCTAGGCAGCTGGTTTGTGGTCAATGTAATTCTAGTTGCTGAATTCTGGTCCTTTTTTTTGTTTGGTGGGTATTCCATTTGTTGATTTCTGTTGCCCTCTCTCATTCTTAGGAGAGTGTAATGAAATGGGTGTGCGTTGTTTTGTTTGGGAATGCTTCTAAGATCCTACCAAGTGTGGCTACTGGGGATTTCTGGGTTTAAAGTATTTTAAGTATTGTGAATGGACACTTAAGAATGGGCTTAGGTTACAAGGGGAAGGAGGATGAAGGGATCCATATGAGGGAGAAAAACAATGTGTATCACCAAGATCTGCACAATCCCCAGGAAACTGGACAGAGAGGGAGGAGAGGCCACAGTAGGTGGTCTGCTACATAGCTGGGAATGAGTCTGGGGAAAGGAACTGAAGGAGAAGAAGGAGAGTGAAGATTGCCTACCTGCTTCCTTGGCCAGCATGTCTGGAGCATTCCCAGGGAATGTTTTTGTAATTGGCACCTGAGACAAAGGGATGTAGAGTGTTAAGGAAGGCTGTAGAAGACCTGTGTGACGTGCTGCATATGTGCGCAAAGCCATACCAGATCACTGTCACAGAGTTGGGGATGAAGCTGGGGACTGGACTTAGATAAGTGGAGGGAGAGCAAAGATCACCTACCTCCCTGTCTGGCTCCATGTTGACAGGTTCCCAGGGACTTTGAAAATTTCATAAGCATTTTGTACCACTGTTACAATTCCATTGGTTATCATGTGTATCTTTGCCATTAATTTTCTGAGAATAATTATTATATCAAATATTTCTTGACCACTGTAAAACCATAGAAAGTAGCATACAATGAAATTTCAGTTTTGCCATTCTGACCTTATTTTTTAGACTTTAACAGATTATTAATAGATCATGATTCAAAACTTTGCTTTCCTCCAGGATAAACCACTGCCCAATGCTCTCTCAGTGTGAAAAGATGAAGTAATGTACAAAGATAGTGCAAAAGATCCTCGCCTATGGAGTGTGAATGGCTTCATTTCCACCGAGAACCTTACACTTGCTAACCAAATCAAGTGTGTAGCTTCACCAAGGTTCGTTTCCCAATATACATGACGATAACAGAGCTGAACAGGAATGAGATTATCGGGGTCCAAAGCCCTTCTCTGGTAAGCGACTCCCAGTACAGCGTGAGAGTCAAGACTACTGCTCTTTGAGTGTCATTCACTCGGAAGCATTCGTAATCTGCAGTGGCAGTTTGCACAACTCTTGCGACTCCATTGGACAAACTCAGTTGCCTCTCATTTTCAACTTCACTTCTTGTTTTGATAGTAGCTGTGGTAAGTGGCTCACAGTGGTGTCTGAAACTGTCCTCCCTGGGAGCTGACATGAGACCTGCACCAAACAATAATACAAAGTGAAGTTCATGGACAAAAGCCCTGCTTCAAAAACAGAATACTCCTATCAGTGCAAAATCAGGATGTTGATCGTCTCAAATTGCATCCAGCACCAAGCTGGTAAAGCAGGGCTGGCGGATTGCACACACTTGGCATCAAGTCTTTGAAGTTCTCCTCCTGCCACAACCATATAGTCTTATTTAAGCCTGAAGGACAGGGAGCGTCCCGAGACACTGGAATATTTATTTTAGGACCAATATGATTAGAGGAACATTTAAATTTTTTTCCTTACTCTTGGCTGGCATACTTTGTTTTCTCTTACAGAACTTATTGGTAGTCTGGGGCTATTCCAACTAATCAATAAATAAATCCCAGTTAATCCATATTTATTTCTAGAAGCAAATAGCAATCAGACGTTAGTGTGTGAGCACAGGCTATGTCCAGCAGTGGAATCAGTAAACAGTAAAGCTTGCTGCTTCAAGAATTGAATCTGTAGAGAAACTGCTGCCTCCAAAGCAAGCCTGCAGACAGTCCTGTAGATGTGATGCCATGTTTAATTACCCAGAGACTAAGTTTCCTTCTTCATGTCCTCAGTAGAAATGCACAAGAATCACCCACTTCTCTAGTTTATCATCTTTTTCTAAGACTTTGTTGTCTTCAGATTTTATGTCCTAATGACTTTAAAACTTAATAACTTTAAGAATCAGTCCTTTATTATGTATTCTAGGCATTTTATATGCCTTATTTAATTTATACTGACACTGAATAAAAAGATGCTCAAGTTTACAGTAGTGACAAATACTTTGCTTATTAGTTAATTTCAAGTTTATTGAAAAGGTTTGCTTGCTTACTTTATTTTCTCAGCCACAGTGTAATCTTGTTAAGGCAACAGAAAAGATCTCAATGAACTTGCAGGCTTCATGGAATTTTGCTTCATAGGTACTCAGTAAATTTTTATTGATTTAGATTCTAGGTCGTTGCTATCTACCTAGATGTTTGTCCCCTAAAATTGATGTTACCTGAGTTTTGTCTTTAATGAAATTAAATCAAGGAATGCTGCTACAGAAAATGTCTATGACCTTGAACAAGCTATTACACTTCCTAAGCTTCATTTCCTTCTTGAAATGGGAGGAAAAATAATTTGTGAATGACCCTCTATATCTAAGCTTCTGGACAGTTGTCTCTGGAAAGAGACGGAATGCGATATCCTGTATCAGTAACATGGCTCCTCATCCTTTTTACTGTAATGGATCTATGAGATACAACAACTCAGGAGTCCTTCCTGCTGTATCAATATTTATAGTAATACCACAATCCTTTGTCCTGACCTAGACATTATCAAATGCATTACTATTCAAAGAATAGGTTGGATACAGCAGCTACAGGAAGCATAGATGAAAAAATCGGTATTTAAATAAGAAAGATTTCCCTAGCAGCTGCAATTTATTACTATAAAGTTGGATGTAGAGTTACCCATAATTCACCTGTATGTAGATTGGATAGTTCATAAATTCAGAAAGAAATGTGTCTTGTTCACTAGCGCATGGTTTCTGGGGCTTTTAATGAACATATGTGTCTGTGCCTGCTTTAAATATGCACACAGGTACTTTGAAAAACTAAGCATAGTCTGTGAGATTTGGGAGATCTTAAAGAAAGTACCATAAGTTACCCAGACTGAACAATGATGTTTGCCATCTCACAGTTTTGGATGCTCCAGGAAATAACCAAATGGTCAAGCTAACTATTCCTGCAGGCCTTGAAGGAAGCAAGTCACAGTTTATGCATCCACTTCTTGACATCAGCTGATCTTTCTATCACGTGTCCATTTCAGTAGCCAGTTGTGGTGGCACACACCAGTAGGATTTCCCTGGGAGGCAGAGACAGATGGATCTCTGTGAATTCAAGGATAGTGTGGTCTACAGAGGGAATTCCAGAACAAAGATACACAGAGAGCCTGTCTCAAAAAGTAAAAGTAAAAATAAAAGAGAGGTTAAAATAAAGCCACATAAAGATGGAAAATACACAGAGACTCTTGATACTGTATGCTATTATGCTCTCTTTAAATTTTTTAAATGCTGAGGAAGGAGCAACAGCTGATAAAATATATTTGCTTATAAATGCTACAGAATTAGTCCAAGATAGGTATTTTGAAAATACCTTGGCTTCAAAATTGAAGTCAAAAGGTATGTTAATTTGGAGAAGAGATATTACTTTTGTTTCCACAGAAAATGAGAGGCTATGGATTTATTCAGTTTAGAAAAATCAGCTTTCATCAAGGAAGACCATTTGAAAAATCTCCAGCAAGAATAGATGGCCCAGATGTCTGAGTTCTTCATCCAGAACAGGTTCAAGACTGCTGCCTGAANTGTCAATCATGTTTTAAATAAACACTGATTGGCCAGGCAGGAAGTATAGTTGGGAAACCCAGACAGGAAGTAGAAATGATGCAGTGAGAACAGGAGAATTCTGGGAAGGAGGAAGCTGATTCCTGGCAGTCCTGCCCAGACCACCGAGAAGCAAGATGTAAGTTACCTGGCTGAGAAAGGTAGTGAGCCACATGGCTAACATAGATAAGAGTTATGGGTTAATATTTAGAAATTAGTTAATAAGAAGCCTGAGCTAATAAGCCAACCAGATTATGATTAATGTAGACCTCTGTTTGGGGCTTGCCGGCTGTGGGGTACTGGGCAGGACAGAAAACCCCAACAAGCAAGTCAGCCCCTCATGATACACATTTCTAAATTCCCTTTTCATGAAGATACCAGTCACACTGTGATGGAGGGGAGAGAGTGCGCGTGTGTTCCTACTGTTCCATGCTATCTGTGAAGTAAATGAAATCTTTGTCAAATGTCTAAATAAATCCACATTTCTCAGATTTCGCCTATTCATTTGGATTCTCACATGATCCATTGTATATTATTTCATACAAGTGAAATTCTAATGTGCCTGGATTCTAATGTACTTGTGCTCTGAGATTGATATCATGAAATTTTCTGGTGGATTGTCATGTGCCTCTTGCCATAGAAATTATATTATAGAACATTTTTCCTTATATGTGTCTCCTGGAAACCATTAGAACACTATTGACCATTTGACTATGGTACCTTTGGGGACAAGGTACAGAATGTTACCATAGGCTTAGTAAAGGTCTGATATTCCAACACAGGGCTTCTTTCTTCTTTTCTTAATTTTTGACATTATATAAAATTATGATTACAGCATTTTAACTTGCCTTTCCACTTTTCAAAACTTTTCTCATAGCCCTGCCTGCTCTCCTTCATATGCATAGCCTCATTTTTCCCATTGAGGGCTTGTTTTGTAAGGACAGTATATTATCAAAAGAAATTATACATTTCTTTCCAGATCTCAACAGCAACTTCTAAGATCAGAGCTTTACTTTGCCCACCTGAAATATGTTAACAACAACAAGAAGAAAATCCCTCCTTTTCTTCATCAACTTCTTTTCTGTTATTTAAAATTAATTTTAATTAAATATATTTTCATTAACCCAGTTTGATCTCTCCTTAAAAATTAGTATAGAAATGAAATCACAGGAATCTTAGTCTTACAAAACAGAGGGATTAAATTTTAAACAAGATTTTAGCAGTTTCTGGTTTGGGATCTTTTTACTAGAGTATGATAACATAAATGAGAATCCATGAGAAATCCAATTTTGCTAATGTTAAAATGACAATATTTAATTAACTTTGATCAGATTAGAAACATCCAGGATATATATTGTAATTAGACTGAGTTTAAGGCATTAGAATTTCTGACTGTTCTGATTAAAAATGTGTTCCAAGCTTTAGCATTGCACTGACATCAGTTAACAGGTGGGCACATTCAAGAACACAGGTGTGAGCACAGACATGTGTTCTGGCTTGTTCAGTGTTCCACATCTGGAGCACCACAGAGCCTAGGCCTAGGATTGTAGAGCACACCCCCCAAGGTAATAGAAGAAACAATCTCTCAGTGCCACACAAGTTCATGGTTAGCGATCTCTCATTTATGAGTTTCTGAAATAATAAAATATAGTTAGAATATAGTTTTACTTACTCCACCTCATTATATAGAATGATACCATTGAAAATAAAAATCCATCTGTTTAAAGAATACTCCTTTTCATATTATAAAATTTTATGATGACACTGCCTTTTTCAGTTAGCGTGCTAGTTTTGTACAATCAGAAACCTATAACCACTTTAAAGAACACCAACTAAGACTCTGATTACGGGGATTGTTCTGTGGGAGCTAGGGGACATCTCTGACACTGCTGTTCTTGGGTCTGCATTAAGCCTAAAGTCACTTAGATGAGATTCTTTATCTGAGAACATTGACAATATGTCACTTGTGTCTGTCCTCATCTCCAGTGCCACACTACCAAGGAAGTGGGGAGGCCAGCAACCTGTCTTAGACCTGGACTGCTGCATTGGAAACTGGCTCAGGATTCCACAGTTAGATAAAAGGTTAAGGGACTCCACATTTTCACGGAAGCCCTAAACCAGACAGGTAGGACAATGAAGCACAGGGCCAGCTTGCTCATAGTCCTGCCCTTCCTGTAGTCCCTGCACTCCCAAGGTTCTATTTG
>LOEQ01008640.1:13392-25442 GCA_001685075.1 Bramus lutescens
TGGCTTCTACAACTATTTTGGTGTCTTCTATCAAGTTTCATGTGATATATTATTAAAGCAAAATCCTCATGATATATGTCAAGGAGAATGGCCTCACAGATTTTAATAAAATATAAATGCTTTTTTTGAATGTTTTCCATTAGTGTGGGGATTTCACAAAGATTTACTCTCATATCTGTATGTACCGGCACTGCACAGTCTTTTAACTACAACTTGCAAAAACCTTTTTTCATGTTTGAGAGAAACTCTTTTTACGTATAAGTAAAAATGTAGCTGCTCTGAGAAAGGACTGTTAGCAGAAACTGCTTAAGGATTTCAAACAATCACATTTCTATTTCTCAACTTCCTCCTGACCATGAAGGTAGCTTAGACAGAGTCTAACCCGGGTGTGAATCCTACTTTTACAATGAAATTACTTAAATTTTAAAACCTCAGTTCTGCATCTTGAAAACAGAAAGCCGAATTGTACCTGGCTGACATGGTGCAGGTGATAACTGAAGACTGATGAGTAGAATAACTCAGAACAGAGCCTGGCCAATAACAATAGCTCAACTCAATGTCTTGATTTAAGACAGATTAAGTGTTGGGAGTTTGGCCCTTCATTCTCAATCTGGGCGTATTGTAAATACTTATGCATGTAAATAAGGTGTAAATACTGCTGTTGGTTACTTTTTTGAATTCTAGAGTTTCAATTTGGGAGTGATGCTGTACAAAATTCTCATATCCCAGGAACATACTCTAGCATTATGTTATTAGCAATTAATGGATTAATTATTTTAGATTAAACGTGGATTAATGTATTCTAGACTTTTAAAAACAGGTGACAATTTATGCAGTCCAGGTTTTTTTCAATTTATTAGGGATTATTCTTTTTTGTGTTTAACAAACTTTATTTATAGACTTCCATTTTCTAAATAATATAACAGAAATATCAAAATAATTTAATAATATTTATATAATAGAGCAACAATACCATCCATTTTTTCAATTTTTAGTTATTTATAATTTTTCTTTTATTTTAAATAATTTATTTTCTCATAATTTATATGCAGTTTTCCCTCCCTCTACTTCTCCTAGTTCCTCCCTACCTTCCCACCCCTCTGGATTCATTACCTTCCTGTCTCTCATTAGAAAAGAATAGGATTCTAAGAGATAAAACCAAACATAATGTAATATATAATAAGAAATAACAAAACCAGTTTCACTGAAACTGGCCAAAGCAATAAAGCAGAAGGAAAAGAACACCAAGATCAAGCAAAAGAATTGAAGACCCACTCATTTATATATCCAGGAGTCCCATAAAAATTCTGAGCTGAAAGATTTAATAGTTCTGCATCTGGAAAATTGAAGCACATTTAACAAGAACTGACCTCAAAATGTAGACAATGTATAAGTATCTTGATCAGAGGTAGAAATGTGCATGGCAATATGATAAATATATCATGAAGCTATCAATACACAAAAATGTTTAAGCAGAGATAGAGGCATGCATGAATACAATATGACAAAATAACTTTGCCTAGATATAGAAATGTTGCAGACAAAAATAGGAACATATTCAATATAATTTAAGCTTGTATTAATATACAAGAATCTATACCAATGTAAATTGACTATAAATAATATCTCACCAGTATTCACTCTATTACTCACTATTATTATTAGTGCGAGTAAGCTGACACTAATCTATTATCTCATCCAATTTTCCCTTTTTTTCCAAAGAGATCCCTGAGCCTTCGAAATTTCCCCTCCAACACCCAACCCTATACCAATTATAATCAACTCCTAAATGACCTAACCCTCAGGACAAACTTTGCTAAGAGAATGGACATCATCTTCTAGAATTACTTCCAGCTGTCATGGGGGTGATGTTCTTTTAAGGGATCCTGTGAAAGTAAAATGATGGTTAAATTCCAAGATTACTGTCTGGTACAATTGTAAATAGTCTCTGCATATTTGGTAGGGTTTTTCTGAGGTTCCTATTTTGAGTTCTGGCCAGAACATTGTAAAAAAAATGCTCCACTTAAACTAACCAAGTTGGAACCATCTTGAGCATCTGGTACCGAAAACCGGTCTTATAGTAGTGCTATCAGCATCATGACATCAACCAGGTGGAGTTAAGATATTTTGACTTCTTCCCTTTCTATTTGTTTTTTCTTGATCTTTGGAAGTTGTCTTATTGCTCTAGATAAGACTTCACATACTATCAAGTACTATATTTAATAGGTATGGAGAGAGTGCACAACCTTGTCTTGTTCCTGGTTATAGTAGAATTTTTTGAGTTTCTCTCCATTTAATTTGACATTGGCTGCATACTTATTGTCAACTGCCTTTATTATGTTCAGATATATCTCTTATATCCCTAATCTTTCCAGGACTTTTTTTCATGGAGGGTGTTGGGTTTTGTTGAAGAATTTTCTCATCTAATGAGATGATCATGTGGAATCATGCTTCCTGTTTGTTGACAAGATAGATGACATTAATTTATTTGTATATGAAACCATCCATGAATCTCTAGAATGAAGCCTATATGATTATAATGGATGATATTTAAAATGTTTTCTTGGATTTTAATTGCTAATATTTTATTGATTTTTTTAACATCTGGGTTTATAAGGGGAGTTTGTCTGTGATTGTCTTTCTTTCTTGTGTCATTATGTGGTTTGGGTAGCTGGGTAACTGTGGCCCCATAAAATAAATTGGCCAATATTCCTTCTGATTCTATTTTGTGGAACCATTTAAGGAGTATTGGTGTTAACTCTTCTTTGAAAATATGGTAAAATTTTGGAGTAAAGCCATATTGTCCTAGTTTTCTTTTGTTTGCTTTCATTTTGTTTTGTTTTTGTTTTTGTTTAGAAGATTTGAATTACTTGTTTTGCTTTACTAGGTGATATGGATCTGTTTGAGCTACTTTTCTGCTCTTTATTTAACTGTAGTAGGTGGCATATATCAAGAAAATTATCCATTTCTTTTAGATTTTCCAATTTGATTAATAATGGCCTTTTAATGCATGCCATTATTATCTGGATTTTCTAGGTGTTTGTTGTTATGTCCCTGTTTTCTGATTTTGTTAATTTGGATATTTTGTCTCTGTCTTTTTGTTGGATTAGATAAGGATTTGCCTATCTTGTTGTCCTTCTCCAAGACCCAATTCTTTGTTTCATTGATTGTTTTCACTTTCATATTGTTTCTGCCTTATTGATTTCAGCCCAAAGTTTGATTCTTCCTGTAGTCTATTCCTCTTGGGTATGGTTATTCTTTTTTACTAGCCCTTTCAGGTGTGCTATTAAGTTGTTAGTATGAGATATCTCCTGTTTTGTAATTTAGGCATTCAGTGCTATGAACTTTCCTCTTAGAACCCCAATCATCGTGTCCCATAAGTTTGGGTATGTTGTGCATTCATTTCCATTCAATTCCAGAATATATTTAATTTATTTCTTTATTTCTGCTTGGAGAAGGTCGCTCAATTTCCTTAAAATTTAGGCTTTTTGTGGTTGGTTATTTTGATATCTAGATTTAATCTGTGATGGTTTCACAGGATGTAGGATTTATATTAATATTTTTATATCTGTTGAAATTTGTCTCATCTCCAAATATGTAGTCAGTTTTACAGAAAGTTCCTTGAGGTGCAGAAAAGAATATATATTCTTTTGTATTTGGATGAAATGTTCTGTGGACATCATTGAGTCCATTTGGTTTATTGCATCTGTTAGCTCCAGTACTTTCCATTAGTAAGAGTTAGGTATTGGAATCTCCTAATATCAATTTCTGAGGGTCAATATGTGATCTAAACTCTAGTAGTGTTTTACATACACTAGGTTGGGCCTAGAGGAACAGAGGAGGAGGGAATATCTTTGTGCAGCTTATCTACTTCCCTGGCAAGAGTTGTCTTTGACTTAGCAGGGAGTGCCTGCTAGAGTCCTAGGCTGGGATAAAACAATGAGTTTGGGAAAGATTAGGAGGGAGAAGATCTGTCAGATCTACAGGAGATGAGGGCAGGGTAGGGGAGAGCTGCAACAGCTGGTGGTTTGTTGAAGAGCTGGGAATAAGGCTGAGGGTCTGGAGGGACACAGGAAGAGATAAAGATTTAAGGTCTTCCTTCCTGGTTGCTTGTGATGGGTGGCCTTTGGGATAATGTTAGGTTTTCCTTAAAATGAGCTTCTATGCTGATGCAAGTAATTCCAATCAGAACAAATTAAACTGAATAAAAGATGCCCATGTTTAATGTCCTGCTCCCAGGTGGCACTAGGAAAGCATGGCGAAGGGAACAGAAAGAGGAGAGACCATGAGAAACTTAGAGACCATGTGTTCATTCTCTGGGATTAGTTTAAGTAGCCTATGGGAATGGTCTTGACCCTTTCTGGGGAGGGGTCACCTGAGTTTGGACTAAGGCAACTCCCAGGGCAGGGGTTTTGAAATGGAGTTCCTGCCCAGTATTCCAAAGATGAATGGCAGAAGCTTAATGAGCATCCCCCACTATAATATTCCAGACTCTTTGTACAAAGGGGTGTTAGGGAGCTGTGATGATTCTTTTGACCAAACAGTTAACAGGGACTGCCTGCTGTAGTTGGGGCTGTTGCCTTGCCTTGGTCAGCTGGTGTATTCTAAGAGATTGTCTCCTGGTGTTTGACTCTGGGATACTGGAATGAGTTGGGGGGGGAATATTGGAGGAGAAGAACTTTATGATCCTTTAGTGATGGGGTCAGAAAGGAAAAGGAGACCACAGGAAGTGTTCTGCTACAGATTTGGGGATAAGACAAGGGATTGGAAATGGATTAACAAAAGGAGAGGTGAAGATTTCCCATAGTCTGATTATTAAAAAAAATAATGTCAGCATGTGCTCTTACCTGTTTCTTGCATAGTGACAGTACTGCCTTACAACTCTTAACTGAGTTTTAATATTATACCTAAAATTGTTTTAACTTCAGTTGTTACATATACTCTCTAAGCAGTGTTTATCTGAAAGACAATATTATATGAGGTATTTTTTGAGTGAAATCACTCTTCCTTTACTCCACAGTCATTGTGAACTTTTTAGTAAAAAACTGAATTATTTAAGAACCCCTGAGTTTCATGAATTACTAGGATGAATCAACATAACTGTTTTTTTTTCTAACAGATCTTTCCATGATTCTGAATCATGGAGGTAAAATACCTATTGTGCACAATTTTCTCCACAAACACTTCCTTAATTAATAATAATTAATAATAATAATAATAAAGTCAAAGACAAACACTTGACTCTTAGAAGCAATTAAACATGTTCAAAAAGTAACTTGAGTTCTCTTTATAGAGTATAATATTAAACCTTGATGTGGAAATTCTAGATATCATTGATGATAATGCTCCCAATTCCCAAATAATTGGAGAAGTATTAATTATGTTGTATGCTATATAACTATTATTTTCTGTGAGTCACATAAAATGAGATTACAGCTCCGAATGCTTCAAAACTATTTCAGCATAGCTTCTGTGATATTTACAGTGATGTTGTAAATTAGATCAGCACCTTCAGTCACAGGGAATTTTGCTAACATAAATAATAAAGAATCTGATCCACCACTCATGCCATGGCAAATGCCTTTATTATCAGCATTGGGAGTCAGAGGTAGGATGAACTCAGTGAATTTGAGGCCAGCCTGATCTAAAAAATGACTTTCAGAACAGCTAGGACTCTCACACAGAGACACCTTATCTCACATAAACAATCAGCCAAAAACCAAAACCAAAACAAAACAAAAAAACAAAAATTAAAAAAAAACTTTTCAGTATACAAGAAGACTTTTGCTTTTCATAGGATAATTTTATAGCCTATTGATTTGATGAAAGTGTTTCTCAGCTTAAGAGTTTGGTGTAGGAGGCTTTTCTGTTCATGTGTTCCTTTCATTGGCTAATGAATAAAGAAACGGCTTTGGGCCTGATAGGGCAGAACTTAGGTAGGTAGAGAAGACAGAACTGAATGCTGGGAAGAAGGGCAGACTGAGGGACACCATGGTTCTTCTGCTTGAGATGGACACTGGTTGGAATCTTAATGGTAAACCACAGTCGCATGGAGATACATAGATTATTAGAAATGGGTTAAATTAAGATGTAAGAATTAGCCAATAAAAAGCTAGAGCTAATGGGCCAAGCAGTGTTTTATTCAATACAGTTTCTGAGTAGTTATTTCAGGTGTAAGCTAGCCAGGTGGCAGGCATAAACAAGGGGCAAGTGGCTTGAGGCTCCCCTGTAACAATTGGCACCCTCCAACATGGTCAACTAACTCTACATAAAACATAAAAGGAGAGAGAGAGAGGGAGAGTTTAACACAGCTTTTTTTTATTTTTTTTTTTTACTGTTTGCTGGCAGCATACCGCAGAGAGAATTGCCTGACTCAGCAGCTGCAGAAGGAAAAAAGTGGCAGTTTAAAAATGCCAGCTTTCTGGACTATACTGCTAGTATGACCTCTGTCTCTTGCAGGAGACAGAGCATTTTGATGGGGTTTGTGAGCAGATTGCTCCAGCTTGCTTGATGGCAACTTGGACCAGCTGTGTGCCAGGAAGTTGGTCAGTGTGTGTGGCTGAGAGATGCAAGCAGCTCATCATTCTGGAATGTGCAGAGCACTGGCATAAACTACGGTATTTACCATAATAACAGTGCATCTTAAGTTTTAGAATGGGCAGGAAGACGGGCATTATTGTATTACCCTTACTAA
Source organism: Bramus lutescens (assembly GCA_001685075.1). Classification (NCBI taxonomy): domain Eukaryota; kingdom Metazoa; phylum Chordata; class Mammalia; order Rodentia; family Cricetidae; genus Bramus; species Bramus lutescens. The sequence continues at coordinate 20,087 of LOEQ01008640.1, forward strand.
TGGCACAACTTAAATTTTTAAGAAGCACTTAGCATTTGAAGAAGTGCTCCTGAACAGTAAAGAATTACTGATTAACAATAAGACAGATTCAGATATAAATGACCTCTATCTAAAGGGGTCAGTGTTGGATAAATGTACATAGGCTTGGGAAAGAGAAGAAAAGGAGTATAGAGAGTAATAAAATAAAGTTAATGCTTTAAAAAGGGGTAAAGACTTTAAAGAGACAGTACAGATATTGGTAGATTAAAAGGAGTAAAGAAAAATAAGTCATGTAAAACTGGAAAATTCACAGAGAGTCTGGGTTATGTATATTGTGTTTTCTTTGAATTTTTTGACTGTGAAGTAGCTATGTACAGAAAGACAAATCATTGTATGGGCTGCTAAGCTAAGCATGCATATTATATTGGTATTTTAACTTCAGAATTTGGGTCTAAGGATATGGTGCTTTGGAAAAGAAGTTATTTTTTTTTGTTTTCACAGAAAATGAGAACATGTTGATTGCCTCCAGGCAAATATGGTTTGATAGACCATGCCCTCCTGAAAGGTTGCTGTGAACACCCTCAAAAAATTACTTCACCCAACTGGTGACTGAGATGAACCCAGCACAAAAGATACACCATGAAAGACCTGATTAACAGTGCCGCCAAGCATGAAGCAGTATGGATAAATCTTCACATGTATTCCGAAATATTGTTTACAAATGTTCTTTTACATTTAAAGGGGGACATGATATAGTTATGAATAATGTGCATTGGCATGGATCTTGGTTTATTGAGAAAAATTTAAGGTCAGTCTTGTTATATGTGTATTTCTTCTATTGATTAAGATATTGTAATTGTGTAGCTCATTAAAAAAGTAATGTATAATTAAGAAATATAGGTTAATAGATAATCATCTATAATAGTTAAGTTCGTAGTCATGTTAGTTAGATTTTTTTAGATGTGCATAGATGCATGTCAGATAGGTATTCTTCATATCTTTCAAAGACTACAGAATATGGCACTTAAAATGTTTTAATAATGTAAAACTTTTCATGACAGTGAGACACGTCTGCTCCTGGCAGAACCAAGCTACTTCCTGAGGAAGATGGGCATTGAAAAGTCTCCTTATAGAGTTGGTTAGCCATTTGGGCAAGAAACTGCTCTTGCCTGGACTGTTGCATAAAATGGACATTCAGTACCCACAGAGAGATGTTTGCTGAACTTGCATAAATGTGAGATGGTCCTTTGGGTTCCTGCTTCATATAAGAGCCTGTGAGACATTCTGCAGGACACAGAAGAAAGTGACTGAACTATCTTTGAAATTTTCAGCTTTATGGAAAGGTCTGCAGGATACTATGGGCATGCAGGCTGAAGATGGATGCCCCAACGCTACAGAAAAATGTTGAGTGACTGTCCAGGCAGTGAGATGTCTCTGTCAATTCTAGAGTTTTGGAAGTTGCTTACAGTGCACTTTCTGTTTACTTCGGTAATGTATCCTTCTGGAGTCTTTGACAGAGTTCAAAAATTTGTAGTTATAGTTATAGTTTTCTTTAGTTATGACAAAAGATAAAGTAAATATAAATATTACAACTGTAATCTTTATTTGATACCTGCTTTGTTATATGTAATTTTACTACGTTAAAGTTAAAGCCTTCCTTTTTGTTTAAACACAAAAGGGGAAATGGTGTAGGAGTTTCTTCTGTTCATGTGTTGCTTTCATTGGCTAATGAATAAAGAAACATCTTTGGGCCTGATAGGGCAGAACTTAGGTAGGTAGAGAAGACAGAACTGAATGTTGGGAAGAAGGGCAGACTGAGGGACACCATGGATCTTCTGCCTGAGATGGACACTGGTTAGAATCTTAATGGTAAGCCTCAGTCACATGGTGATACATATATTATTAGAAATGGGTTAAATTAAGATGTAAAAATTATCCAATAAGAAACTAGAGCTAATGGGCCAAGCAGTGTTTTATTCGATACAGTTTCTGTGTGGTTACTTCAGGGCTGAGAAGACAGGAATCAACAAGCAGCCTCCTTACAATAAATTGGTACTCCAACACTGTGAACTATATCCACGTAAAACCTGAGAAAGCTTGAAAAGGAACTCTAAACATTAAAAAAAATGTTTAGCTTCATTTTTTTCCAAATGGACTCTGCATGATAGCAGGACGCTGCAGCTCCTTTAAGAGAAGTTTTCCTGATTCAGTGGTAGCCATGATTTGGAAATACCAGCTTTCTGGGGTGTGCTGCCAGCATGAACTCTGAATCTTTCTGGAGGTCTGGCTATGGAGCATTTAAACAGGGTTTGTGAACAGAGTGCTACAACTTGCTTAATGACAACATTGACTGGCTGTGTGCCTAAAAATGGGGCTGTGAGCATGTCTCTCAGAGGCACCAAACAGCCCCACCATACTGAACTGGCAGGACAAGCAGGAAGTGCTGTATTTCCCCTAGCTATGGCACCACTTAAGTTCATAAGAAGGGCTTAGCGTTTTAAAACACACTTCTGGTCAGAAAATAATTACAGATATGAAATGAAGACAAATCTAAATAGGAAAGACCCCTAAATGAAACAGTGTGTTTTAAAAATGTACATAGGCTTGGGAGAGAAAAGAAAAGGAGTATAGAGAGTTATAAAAGGAAGTAAATTGTTTAGAAAAACTAAACCAAAGTCTTTAAAAAGACAGAGTAGAGAGAGTCATAGATTAAAGGAGTAAATAATAAAATAAATATTAAAATGTAATAGATTTAAAACAAATAAGCCACATAAAGATGGAGAATACACAGAGTGTCCAGATTATGTGCATTGTTGTGTTTTCTTTGAATTTTTTGACTGTGAAGAAGCTAAGTAACCAACATATATACTTTAAATGTATCTTGTTTCAAAATTTGGGCCTAAGGATATGTTGCTTCAGAAAAGAGGTTCTTCTTTTGTTTCCACAGAGAATGAGAATCTCTGGAATCCTCCCAGACCGATGTGGTTTGATAGACCAAGAACCCTTGAAAGGTCACTGTGAACACTCCTAAAAATTACTTCACCCAACAAAAAAGCAGGAAGCAATTTGGAGATAACTATGCCCATATTCCCAAATATTGTATATAAATTTTTGTTTACATTTAAATGGGGATATGCTATAGAGATTTGCATTGGGATAAATCTTGGCTTATTTATACAAATTTAAGGTCAACTTTGTTATATGTATATTTCTGCTCTAGACGAAGGTATTGTGTTTGAACAGCTCATTTAAAAATGTAATGTATAATTAATAAATATAGGTTAATAGAGAGTCATCTATTATAATCATACATTACTCATGTTAGTTAGATTTTCTAGATGTACAGAAATGTATTTCACATGGATAGACATTCTTCAAAACTTTCAAAGACTACAGAATATGACATTTAAAATGTTTAAGAACTTAGGACTTTTCATGACAATGACATACATCTGCTCCTGGCAGCACCCAATTACTGCCAACGGAAAATGGGCTTTGAAGAGGCTAATTATAAAGTTGGATAGCCTTTTGGGCAAGAAACTGCTCTTGCCTCGACTGCTTGATGATACACTATATAAACTGGACATGCAGGACCCTCAGAGAAATGACTGCTAAATGTGCCTAAAGGTGATATGCTCCTTAAGGGTTCCTGCTACATGAAAGAGTTTGCCAGAGATTCTGCAGGACACAGAAAATGTGATGAACAAACTGTCAATATAGGTGAAACTGTCTTTGAAATTCTCATGGAAAAGTCTGCAAGATACTATGAGCCTGTAGGCTGAAGATGGATGACCCAATGGCACAGAAGAACTTTGAGTGACTGCCCAGGTAGCGAGGTGTCTCTGTCAATTCTAGAGTTTTACTTACAATGGACTTCCTGTTTACTTAGGTAATATTATATCTTTCTGGAGTCTTTGATCGAGTTGAAGAATTGATAGTTATAGTTTCCCTTAATTATTATAAAAGATAGAGTAGATATAAATATAATAACTGTAATTCTTGCTTGATACCTGCTTTGTTATATGTAATTTTACTATGGTAATGTTAAAACCTTCCTTTTTATTTAAACAGGAATGGGGAGGTGATGTGAATACCATTTGTTAATAAGAAGCTGCTTTGGACACCTATAGCAAGGTAGAACATAATTAGGTGGGGAAAATTAAGCTGAATGCTGGAAGAATAGAGGCTGATTGAGAGAAGCCATGGAAACAAGAGAGACAGAAATGCTGAAACCTTGCTGGTAGACTATGCCTCATGGTAAAATAATAATGGAAATGAGTTAATTCTAGATATAAGATCAGGCTAGCAATGTGCTTAAGTAATTGACCAAGCAGTGATTTAATTAATATAGTGTCTGTGTGATTATTTCAAGAGTCAGGGCAGCTGGGAAACAAGCAAACCTCTGCTTACAACACTTTTCCTTGTGTTTGTTTGTTTTGTCCAATTCTATTATGTTTGTTTTTGTTTCACACTGTATTGTGTTCTACTAGAGGTCTGTTTGTTTTATAAGAGACAAATTAGAAGTGAATCTGGGTGAGAGGGGAAATAGGAAAGAACTAGAAGGAGTAGAGGCAGGGAAATGATAATCAGTATATATTATTCGGGAAAAAATCTATGTTGAATAAACGGAAAAAGTAAAGAAATCTCTTGTAAATGAATTTTGAATGGAATAAGTCATTAAAAGAATAAGCCAATTATATTAAAACAAGGAACAGTTGATTGGTTTGGACACACGAGTAATTAAAGCATTAGGAGATAAATATAAAGTCAATAGAAGTAAAAGTAGAAATTTCTATTTTCATTTTTAAGAACATGCTAAAATAAAAAGAATAAGGATGACAGAAATCTGTAAGTTGCCCAAAGGTGTGATCCATGAAGTAGAAAAGTAGATATTGACACCAGAAGCTGGCTCAAATTGAAACAGTAGTGTGACACCATTTTTATATTATTAAGCTAGCTGAGATTCCAGAAAAACACGTAATGTCAGTCAGTATGCTTGAGACAGGAACTACAGTTTGTAACATAAATAGATTGACATTTTTGGAAAATAGTTTAGTATGTACTAGGTCTAAGTTTGGAAGTAAAGCTCCTTGTAACAATTTATCTCACAGAAATAAAGAGATGCAGAATGGGTATGTGCAAGGGTGTGGTGAAAGATATCTGTCCACTGAAAACTACTAACACAACTAAGATTATAGTGACAGGGAAGAGCAGGCCTGCTTTTTGTCCTGCCCAGCTCCTGCATGGCTAAGCTTATACCCTGAAATAACAACACACAAATTGTATTCATTTAAGTACTGCCTGGCCCATTAGCTCTAGCCATTTCTTGGCTAACTCTCACATCTTGCTTAGCCCATATCTAGTAATCTGTGTATCA
>LOEQ01008640.1:35746-47357 GCA_001685075.1 Bramus lutescens
CTCTCAACCAAAAAAAAAAAAAAGCCCAGGGCCAGATGGTTTCAGTGCATAATTCTACCAGAATTTCAAAGAGCTAATAAAAATACTGTTGAAATTGTTCCACATGATAGAAACAGAAAGAACATTACCAAATACTTTATGGTGCTACAATTACCCTGATACCCAAGCCACAGAAAGATACAAGAAAAGAGAATTACAGACAAATCTCCCTCATGAACATTGATGCAGAAATATTCAACTAAATACTGTAAAACTAAATCCAAGAACACATAAAAAGGTCATTTATCATGAAAAAGTAGGCTTTATCCCAGAGATGCAGTTTTGGTTCAAAATATAAAATTTTGCCAATGTAATTCACCATAAAAACAGACTGAAAGAAAAAGACACATGATCTTCTCATTAGATGCTTTAAAAGCCTTTGACATAATCCAATGCCCTTTCTTGACAAAGGTCTTGGAGAGATCAGGGATACAGGGAATATATCTAAAGATAATAAAATCAATATACAGCAAGCCAACAGCAAGCATCAAATTAAATGGTGAGAAACTCAAAGCAATTCTACTAAAATCAGTATCTAGACAAAAGCTGCCCACTATCTCCATATCTATTTAATATATTACTGGAAGTAGTAGCTAGAGCAATAAGACAACAAAAGGAGATCAAAGGAACACAAATTGTAAAGGAAGAAGTCAAACATTTGATATTTACAGATGATATGATAGCATCCATAAGTGACCCAGAAATTCTACAGGGGAACTCCTACAATTGATAAAGACCTTCAGTAATGTAGCAGGATACAAGATTTTTTTTAAAGAAACATAGTTCTCTTATAAACAAATGATAAACAGGGTGAGAAAGAAATCAGAGAAACAACATCTTTTACAATAGCCACAAACATCACAAAATATCTAGAGGTAACTTTAATGAAACAGGGGGAAAATCTATATGACAAGAACTTTAAGTCTTTAAAGAAATAAATTGAAGAAGATGTCAGAAAATGAAAACATTTCCCATGCTCTTGGATAGGTAGGGTCAAAATAGTACAAATGGCAACCTTACTGCATTCTGCAAATTCATTGCAATCATCATAAAAATACCAACAGAATTCTTCACAGACCTCAAAAGTACAATACACAACTTTATGTGGAAAGATAAAAAAAAACAGGATAACTAAACCAATCCTGTACAATAAAGCAACTATTGAAGGTACCACCATCCCTGACTTCAAGCCCTACTATAAAGCTATAGTAACAAAAACGACTTGGTATTGCCATAAAATGTGACACATGGATCAATGAAATCAAATCAAAGACCCTGACATAAATCCACACACATATCAACAATTGATTTTTGACAAGTCACAAATATACAATGGAAAAAGAAAAACATCTTTAACAAATGGTACTGGTATAACTGGATATTGACATGTAGAAGATGCAAATGTAACAACATCTATCACCTTTCACAATACTCAAGTCCAAGTGCATCAAAAAACCTCAATATAAATCCATTTACACTGAAGCTTATAGAAGACAAAGTGGGAAATAGTCTTCAATGTATTGGCACAGGAAACTACTTCCTAGATATAACATCAGTAGCACAGAAAGAGATTGACAATAAATGGTACCTTTTGAAAAAAAAAATTCTGTAAGACAATGAGCTGAACTGCCTTTGAAATTTCCTGCCTCATGGAAATATCTGCTGGTTACTATGGGCCTATAGGCTACCCCAATGGTAGAGAAGAACTTTGGGTGACTGTACAGGCAGCAAGATGTCTCTGTCATTTCTAGAGTTTTGGAAGTTTCTTACTTCTTGCTTACTTAGGTGATATGATATCCTTCTGGAGTTTGATGGAGTTGAAGAATAGATAGATAGTTATAGTTTTCCCTTAGTTATAATAAAAGATAAAATATATATCAATATTGTAACTAATTCTTTTTGATAACTGTTTTGTTATATGTAATTTTACTATGTAAAGTGAAAGCCTTTCTTTTTTGTTTAAACAGAAAAAGGGGATATGGTGTAGGNGGGTGACTGTACAGGCAGCAAGATGTCTCTGTCATTTCTAGAGTTTTGGAAGTTTCTTACTTCTTGCTTACTTAGGTGATATGATATCCTTCTGGAGTTTGATGGAGTTGAAGAATAGATAGATAGTTATAGTTTTCCCTTAGTTATAATAAAAGATAAAATATATATCAATATTGTAACTAATTCTTTTTGATAACTGTTTTGTTATATGTAATTTTACTATGTAAAGTGAAAGCCTTTCTTTTTTGTTTAAACAGAAAAAGGGGATATGGTGTAGGAGGGTCTTATTTCTTGTGTTGCTTTCATTGGTCAAATAAGGAAAGTGCCTAGGCCTTTTGATAGGCCAGAACTTAGATAGGCGAAGAAGACAGAACAGAATTCTGGGAGAAAGAGGGCAGTGTGGCAGATTCCATGGCTCTCCTCTCTGAGACTGACACTGGTTAGAAGACTCTTGCCGGTAAGCCACAGTCAAATGGCAATGCACATTCATAGAAATGGGTTAATTAAGATGTGAGAGTTAGCAAATATGAGGCTAGAAATTATGGGCCAGGGAGCAATTTAATTAATACAGATCTCCATGTGATTATTTTAGGCATAAGCTAGTTGGGAGCCTGGCAGGATGTGAAGCAGGCCCGCATCTGCCTACAACATCTGCATGTGGGTGACAGTTTTGTTACTTGGTCTTTGTGGGGTCTCTAGCAGTGGGACAAGAGCCTGTCTCTGATACTTGATCTGGCTCTTTGGAACCCATTCCACATTGTGGGATGCCTTGCCAAGCCTTGATGCACGGGGGAGGATCTTGGTCCTACCTCAGTTTGATATGCCATGCTTCGTTGACTCCCAAGGGAGACCTTACCCCTTCTAAAAGGAGGTGGAGGAGAAGTGGATGGGAGTGTATGAGTAGAAGGGATGTGGGGGAAGGGAATGGAAGAAGAGGAGGAGGGGAAACTTGTAAAATAAGTAAATTTTAAAAAGGGATTCTCAGTTCTTGAGTGGGGAACTTCTAGATCAATGCTGTTAGGTTAGTTCAGTGAGGATTGACTCGAATCTGCTTCAGTACTTGCCACTGTACTTGTCAATCCCTAGCTTCGCTTCGTCTGATGTACCTCCCCCAACCTTCACATTGTCTTCACTCTGTGCATATGTGGCATACTAATTTCACCTTCTAATATGATAACAGCTTTGTTACATTAAGGTGCACCCCAATGAGCACACATTTAACTTAATTAGATATGTAAACATTTTTCCAACCATGGTCACATTCTCAGATACTAGACATTGAAAATTAAACATGAAATTTATAGGGTTATAATTTAACTTGTTATATCATAGTAAGTATTTGTGAGATCAACCATTGTGTAAATAGACCATGTATAGCACTTTCAAAATTGTCTTTAATTGTCCTACTTATGTGTTTTCTTTAGGACAAAATTCACCTCTTATTCATGCTTGAATCTGCAGTGTTAGCACAAAGACTATTTTTTTCTTTTTTTCCCACAATGCTTAAGTGACTGATGAAGGAAAATACAGAGAAGTATTTTTCCTAAAACTACCTCTGAAAGGATCCTCTGGAGGTCCTGTGGTAACTGTACTCAGTGAATCTCTCTGATCCTACATACTTTGCTGAGGCTGGGAAGTTTCCACATCAGGATCATAGAAGAATTCTAAATGTTTTCCTGACCCTAATTTGTTTTCTTATTAGAGGTCAGTCTGTTTCTTTGGTTTTGTATCTTATTCATGTACAAATGCTGCTCCCCTCACCATGCTAGTAGTGAAATCCAAACAGCTTCCTAAGGAACCTGTCAGAGAGACATCAAAGTGTGTTCAAGATGTGGAAAGAAAGATAATGAAGAATGGAAAGCCTTCGTGTGGGGTGAAGCACGGAGAATTACCCAGTATTCTATCTGGTTCAGTATGACCACCTCAATTATCATCAACACAAGGAATGCAAGTAGAATATTAATTACCTTCATTTTCTGTAATTTAGCACTCGTAATCAGCCCCAATAGTAATAAAGAAGAAACGCGGAAGGTTCTCTGAAGAAATCCATGAACCTAAAGTAATATAACAAGACAAGTGTGGACTAATTTGATTTATGGGGAAAAAAAAACAACCAGGCAGGATACTAAACAGGCTGGTATTTAGCATAGGAGTTACGCCCCACTGTTGTTTCAAGCTAAGAAATTCTATTCATGCATCAGAGACCAAATAGTCTTTTAGTTTCCTCTACACTGAATTCACTCATAAGAATTTCAGAGTTTTAGAAATACATGAAAAGCAAAACAAAGGTTTGTGGAAAAGAAGACCTAATCTGGAATGTAGTTTTCTCTCATAATATTCCATTTGTGCCCACATTCCCTTGTGTTGGTGCAGATCCAGCTGCCTTCTGCTTGTGCTGTCACTCGGATGCTAACTACAGTGAGTGGATAGGGGTGTTCATAGCTTGTTTTTATTTAAAGAAAAATACCAGGGTTTTAAAAACTAGAAATCTCAGCCTCTTTTCTGAGGAAGGTGATGAAGGAGAGAAAAAGAGAAACAAAACAGAACAGCAATAATAATAACAATAATAAAAATAATAATAACAATAATGATAACAAAACCTTGCTGTCTGACGTAGGGTAGCATAGAGGCAGACAAGGAGTTTCTTAGCTAGGAGAAATCTTCTGAGAAAGGGAAGGAAAGCACTCAGGATTGGGGTTTATGGGATTCCTATATGCATGTTTGTGTAGATGGTATCTATGTCTGCATGTGTTTCTTCTGTGTTTCCTTGGATTTTCTTGTTCAGTTGTTTTGTCATATTCTGACTTGTTGTTTATCTGCTTATTTATCTTGTTTTATTGTTATTCCTTGGCACATGTTCATTTTTTAAGAAGAGAAAGAAATGGTGTGGATCTTGATGGGAGGCAAGGTAGGGAAGACCTGGGAGGAGTAGGGAAATGGGAGAATACAATAGAAGGACTATGTATGAAACAAAAATCTATTTTCAATTAAAGGCAAAAATAAAAAGAGAAGAGAAGTCCCTAGTCCCAGAGAAGTCAGACAAGTTTTGTTCACTATCTGGAAAGAGACACAAAAGAAGAAAAAGTTATGCCCTTTGTTTGTGAAAAAGCTACATTTATGGGACCTTTTTATTTTTTATTGATTTTATTTTCTTATAGATTTTATTGAGCTATACATTTTTCTCTGCTACCATCTCTTCCTCTCCCCTCCCCTCCCGTTCAACCCTCTCCCATGGTGCCCATGCTTTCAATTTACTCAGGAGATCTTGTCTTTTTCTCCTTACCATGTAGATTAGATTTTGTGTATGTCTCTTTTAGTGTCCTCATGGTTGTTTAGGTTCTCTTGGATTGTGATTTGTAGGCTGGTTTTCTTTGCTTTATGTCTAAAATCCACTTATGAGCACATATGATATCTGTCTTTCTGGGTCTGGATTACTTTACTCAATATGTTGTTTTCTAGATCCACCAATTTGCCTCCAAATTTCAAAATGTCATTGTTTTTTCTGCTGTGTAGTACTCCATTGTGTAAATGTACCACATTTTCATTGTCCATTTGTGGGAACTTCTTGTCAGTTGTAAACAATTTGATGATGGTACATTTTTCTATTGTTTATTTTTATTATGGTTTAGGTTGGCTAAAATTCTTGAATTTTTGAGTTTGCAATTTTTATGAAAATTTCAAATAATTCTATCTCTTTTTTTCTACTTAGAAACTCAGCTAATGTGAACAGGATGGCATTGAAAATTATTCTACTGAACTGTCTCACAGACAGCTGTTGCTTCTTCCTGTTTCCTTTTGTAAGCCCCTTTATTGAGCCTTTCCTCCACTATCTTTTCTTTCTTAATGTTTACCCTACTGTTGATCTATAAAGTGACTTATTTTTAAAAATTCATACATTTAGTTTGAATTTCTGAAAGCATAATTTTTAGTTTGTAATTCATAAAGTATAATTTGGTACTTTGAAACTCTCTCTTATGCCTGGTATTAGCACATTCAATCTGCCATTCAGTTTCTTAGCCAAATAGAATAAAGTTATAACAATTTTAATGTTCAGCTTGTTCAGGTGAAAACTCCACTCAAAACTTCCTCCCCCATCTCTCTCCAAACCCTGCTATATCTTAGAAGGACTGCCAAATGATGATTCCCCCCCACCAGAGATGCTCAAAACCTCTCCCACAGGGTACTTAAACTGCTTTCCAGGAAACAGACCTCTGGTTTTCACATCTTCTTTTTCTTTCTTTTCTCCTAGGGACTGGAAAACCATTCATGAGCATTTCATCTATTAAAGCTCAGATATTTCTAATTCTGCTTGCTTTTGTCTGATCTAGATTGATGTGTCTGTGGAGAGGCATATCAGGGTGCAGAAAATTTTCATAACTATGCTTTCTTCATTATCTTTTGTGGATGGATTAAAATTGACCGAATTCTTATCCTAACTGTAGGCCAATTGTTTTATTTCTTCACATTTCTTACAATTTAAAAATTGTCAGAACTTCATGCTCAATATTATAAATTGTAAATCATTCTGCTTGGCCTTCTCCTTTTCTATAAGTTTCTATGAACATTTATCTCTGACATAATGTGATTTTTGGGGACCAGTTTATCTGTGATCTTGCCTTTTATGTTTTTAGTTGACTTCAGAGACTAGGAATATAAGTTTTAGGAGTTCTGAGGCAAAATTCTTTTTGCCATTTCATTTCCAGTGAAATGCTTCAAGGTATTTGTTGTTGTTATTGTTCATTTGTTTGTTGTTTTTTTCCAGGTGAACTGCTTGGAACCAGAGGAACTTTCCTGTCAAGGGCCAAAAAAGTAAAGAGGGTCAAAGCAAGATTAATATGGAGTTCAACTTTCATAAACTATGAGGACAAACGACTCAGTCCCAAGGTCTAACAGCCAGAAATCCAGACCTAAGCCTGGCTGTTTCTGAGAAATGGTAATTTAGCAGACAATTAGAAACATACTGAGATTAACAGTAAGGAATTTAGATAAGGAAGTTAGCTATTTACAGATATTTCAGAAGTAAGGAATTTAGATAAGGAAGTTAGTTATTTACAGATGTTTCAGAAACAAGGAAGTCAGATAAGAAAGTTAGTTAATTACAGGTGTTTCAGCTTAGCAAACNAGCTATTTACAGATATTTCAGAAGTAAGGAATTTAGATAAGGAAGTTAGTTATTTACAGATGTTTCAGAAGTAAGGAATTTAGATAAGGAAGTTAGTTATTTACAGATGTTTCAGAAACAAGGAAGTCAGATAAGAAAGTTAGTTAATTACAGGTGTTTCAGCTTAGCAAACAGCAAGGTAGTTAAATTTTAATTTTAGATAACCCCGCCTGCTAGCCAAGTCTCTGTGCCTCCCTATCCTCTTCTGCCTGCTTTGCCAAATTCCTCGTTGGAAGAATATATAAGCTATGAACCTGTACTTAATAAGCCAAGACCTTGATGGAACTCAGACTGACTTTGTCTCTCTTTATATGCTTGGTCTTCTTCCCCCCTCACTTCCATTGGTTTTTCAGGAGGTGCCCCCTTGATTCTCACAGAATAACTGACCTGCTAACCGGGACACTTTCCATGTCTTAAAAATTGAACAGTTTTCTTCAGATCTTCAGGGAGTTTCTACATTGCAGAGCCTCCTGGTGCTATCACATTGCTGATCTTCTGCTGGAGATGCTGAGGGGCCTTCTCAATCCAGATTCTCCTCTCTGCATCTCTGTCTTACCTGGATGGTTTCCCTGGGCTGAGAGGGAGTTCAATTAAAGGAAATTAACATTTAAGGGCAAAACCCAACTCTTTTCTTCTGTTCCATTGCTTGACAACTTGATCTCAGTAGTAACTCAGACAATAACGGGACTGACCTCCACATCTCTCTCCCAAGGACCTGTGTCCCCTGAAACCCATGTGCAGTGCATACTAGACACAGGTTTTAATCACTTAAATAATTTAAAAGAAAGAACACTTGATTGTGGCTCATAATCTCTTAGTGCTCAGTTCATATTTGTCTGCCTTCCTTGTTGCTAGTCTGTAATAGAGCAAAAGACCATGAAAGAGGAACAGGGCAGTGCTGCTGATCTCCTGGCAAATGGGAGGCAGAAGAGAGACAGAGGAAGGGGCCAGGAAAAGATTCCCTCAAAGATGCACTTCATCATCTAGTTCCTCCTCCAGGCTCTCCCCATCATAATCTCACCCACACCTGTTAGCAGAACCAGGTGAGGGTAAAGTTCAGCAGGAGTCTGTGGGGACATTTAGTATTTAAGCTGAAACACAGCCTTACTTAACAGGTTCATGTTTATTTGATGTTGTTTTCCAGTTGATACAATATCCTTAGCAAGAAGGCTTTAATTCTATCTTGACCAGAAGAGAGTTTGAACATACATTTAGATACCCAGGAGTTTTATGAGAGCTAACTAAAAGTTTTTATGACTGCATATTATATAAATATATGCATAAATGTATAAAACTAAAAAAACTAGAAAAAAGATAAATTACTGAAAATATTGTCTGTGTGCTAACATGTATATCAGTGGTGTTCATAGGAATATCTAAGAATCTCTCCCAAACTTTTTCTTTTATAGTTTATTATTGTATAAACGTGATATAACCCTTAGACTCTGTAGGTAGTAGCACTTTGTGAGAAGGCAGGGAACCCTTACAAGTGGGGCCTAGATGGAGGCAGGGTAGTGTAGGTTCAGGCTTTCTGAGTTACAGCCAGACCTTGATTCTAGTCCCAGACTCTCTGGTCTTCATTGCCTGGTTCACTGAGTTGTAATGGGCCCAGTCTGGTACTTTAACCGTCACGAACTCCACTCTGCCTTTTCCATCAAAATGGGCTGTATCCTTTCAAAGTGTTCATTCCTTAAATTCCTTATTAGTTATTCCATAATGACAACAACAAGGGGATTAACTAATAATACACACCCTTAGCCAAGATGTGGATAGTGAGGAATTTTTTGAATGAAAGAAAATACAGAGTGGAGTCTGCTTACTGTGACCCAAAGGGAGAATTGGGCATTCATTGATTCCAGGTACAAGTCTTACTGGAGCATAGGCATGACCACTGGTTCTTTTCTTTTATGGTTGCCTTCAGTAGAGCATGGCAGAGAAAAAGATTAACCACAGGGATACTTCCATTTCAAATCTAAAATGCTTCCTGTCTATTCTACACACACTACTCACTCACCTCCGAATAGAGAAGCAAACCTCTGCAAAGTCTAAGTGACTCCCAAGAGCCAGATTTAGATTTGTGCTGATGCTAGAGTCTGGGGAGTTAATTAGCAACTGTATTACTAAGGCATGTTGAGGAATGAGAATCCTTTGTTGCCTGGCTCCATGGAGCTTGTTGGAAGCTGCTACCAGAGGACACACCCTACAGCTTGAGAAAGAGCCCTTAGCCAGCATCTAGTTACTACTCCAGCACATCCATGCCTCTCCGTGAAGCTCAAGACATATAATATAACAAATACAATGGCTTTAAAATACCAGTTCCATGCTTCTTAGTTTATCTGTGTGAATTTACATTTTTAATAATCTCTAAAATAACAAAGAATTATATTTTTCTGAGTCTATTTCTTTTGTATGAACTGTTTTTAAAATTAAACAATTGTCTATAGAATAAAGTAAAATTTTCTATTGCTACATCTTGGCATTTAAATAACATAAAGGGACTAAAGATGGTGTATTATTATAATATCGAGAAAATTCATTTCAGGGAATGAGACTTGAGATAAAAGTATCTTTTATATTGAGTAAAACATCAGCTTATACAAGAGAACTAATATTTGTTGTGTTTCCGAAGGTAACATTTTCTGATTTTAAGACCTTATGTAACCATTGTTCAGTCACCTAAACCAGAGCTTAAATTAAAGCCTGTATTTTCTCTTTAAGCAGTTACCTTGGAGTTTAATCCCTTCCAGTCTCTGGAGGCTTTCATTTTCCTGGGATTTTTTTATGATCTTAATTTGCAAAAATCTATTTCTTTTATTCTTTGAGAATATTTTCTAGTTATGTAATTTGTCTCTTCCCTTTCCTCCAATCAAATCCTCATGTGTATATATATAGATAGATATATATGTATGTATGTATGTATATATGCATATATATATAGTTTCTGTGTATGTATACATAATACTAAATACATGAGTGCATTTATACTATATGCATATGTATATATTACTAAATACATGAGGGCAACCTCTTTGTCAGTATAATGTTACTTGAGGAGCACTGACAAGCTACTTTGACAATGATGTATGTATTTTCTTTATAAATGACAAACATCCACTGGTAGCAATTTCATATTCTTTCTTCTCACCAAAGAAATATCTTGTACGTCTTTCTAGGGAAAACTTTTAAGATTTGAGTTCTGTAGACTGTCTTTTGGGAGCTTTCACCAGAGCACAGCAAACATCGAAAGAGATAGGATAGTAGGAATCCTTTCTCATGTTCACTGAAATGTACACCAGGTTAGCAGATGGATGGATGGGTGAATGGGTGTATAGTCAGTACGCTACCTGGGGAATTTGAATACACAGTGTAATATCCACCTGAATAAATTGGCAGAATTGTTCCAGGACTGAAATATTATAGACTTATCAGAGAAAAACATTTTGAAAATCAAATTCTAGCATAAATATGATAAATTTAGACTTTCAAGAACATAACCCATCTTGTTAGATTTATCACATCCAAACAAAAGGTAGTTATTTGAACTATTCTCTTTTCAACAAGACAGATTAAAGCAGCAGAACTAACAAAGAAGTGGGAGGTTTACCCACACACTGCTGACGTGAGAGACCATTGTCAAGGATATAAAGAAAATGTATCTAAAATGTATAAAAGCTGGTCAGGATTGGATGGTTTTGTAGGAAAAATAAAGAATATTAGAATGATACTCAGAGGAAAGTCCTCCCTTGACTAAGTACAGTAAATAATTCTCCCCATGTTTAAAGTCCACTCTAAAAATATTCGAAACAATCATGTTATTTTCCAGTCTGATGTAAGGAGAGACTGTCTGGCAATAGATTTGCATTTTGTGTAATTAATCTTAACATGTCAGGTGGACTAATTCATTAATCATTTGTTTTTCTACTGGAACGCTGTACTTTCAGACATAGATAAAATGGTAGGCGATGTTCCTGAAGCCTTGTGAATGTGAACTTCGGGATGGAGAAGAGGGATGAGAGGGTAGAGAAGGACAGCACAAAGGAGGGAGGCCCACGGGAAAGATACCATTTCATTTCTTAACCCTGACTTTTCTGGTGTGAGTCACAAATAATAAAAAAAATCAAAACTTAAAAAAAATGATCACCTAGTTCCTTTTTTGTCTCTGTAGTGTGTATGTGTGTGTGTATTCTATGCATGTGTGTTTGCGTATGAATTAGGTGTAATGATTTTGCAGAAGAGGGACCTTGCCTGCGGGTGAGAGCCCACAGCCAGTGAGAGACAGATAAAAGCGCCATATAGACAGAGCTTAGGTGAGGAGTTTATTAAGGTAACGGGAAAGGGGAAGGAAAAGACCAGCCTCTTGGGACAGGAGAAGTCGAAGACACACACACACACACGCACACACACACACACACACACACACAC
>LOEQ01008640.1:86110-97580 GCA_001685075.1 Bramus lutescens
TTTACTTTGAGAACTTTAACCTTTAGCCTGTATATATTTTTAACACACTGTAAACAATTTAGAGGTTTTCTTCTTCTTTGAATTTTTTTTACTGTATATCTCTCTTTTTTGACTACTTGGGTATTTAATTTGTTAAACAGTCATGGCTGAGGTACTGGCCAGAGCCATGTTTATTGCCACAACTCTGTGGCGTTTTAAGGTCCTTACCAGTAAGCAAGCTGTAACAGTGTGTCTATAAAAAAACACTCAAAAGCTCCTATGGTGTTTCAAGGTCCTTGCCAGGAAGAAAGCTGTAACAGTGTGTTGATAGCTCCATTGTCTGGACCATCTGCTTGAAAGAGTCAGGGTTTTCCCTGGCAGGACAGCCCAGAAAGCAGGCATTTTAAAACAGGGCAGCTTTTCTCCTGCTATGGCTGAAAATCGAAATCCTTTACTCTTGTCTTTTCCAAGCTTGTTGGGGTTTCTGTCCCGCCCAGTACCCCACAGCTGGCAAGCCCCAAAGAAAATCACACAGAGATCTCCATAAGTTATAAAACTGATTGGCCCATTAGCTCAGTCTTCTTATTATCTCTGTAGCTTATATTAACCCATTAGTTGATTAGTGAAAAAAACTTACAAAAATGCTTAGCCTGAGTTTGCTATTTGATTTATTAACCATTTATTTAATTTCTTCTGCTTAAAATGGCTTAACTTAAAATTCTGTCTTAATTAAATTGACAGTGAAGGAAATCCAAACTGCTAATCCTGTTTCCACGCCTCTTCTAACAGTTATCAAGAGTGCTCCAGGCAGGCCATCAGCAAAGGTGTTCAGCTGGCCTACTTAATGGAAGTGTACTGGAAATTTTGTTGCTGCATTTCAACTCAGACACAAATGAGGAGTATCAAATATCTGTAGTGAGCTGAGCTTCTAGGTCTCAGGGCTGGTATTTAGGCACTCAAGTGCAGAAGCTTACAAGTACATGGTTTGAGGGCTCAGAATCTGTATACAGAACACTACAGGCTGAAAAAAAACCAAGTAGATTCTGTGATAAAGACAGCTGGCTCTGTCCATGGTTTGATAATATTTACAACAACAGTTTATGGTATGATTCACTTCATATTGAACAATGAGTTAATTCTGATAAACTTCCTTCTAAAGATGAATAGACAAGGGTTTAAGAACTGTTACATAAATAAGTCAAACTAAATAGCAACTCAAGAAATGTGGGGATTCAGATATGCACTGGCTTAATCTAGTGTTGCTCTCCAATATCACCCCCTCCCATACATACACTTGCTGTAGGAAATCCTATAGTCAGTAGACTTTAAGTTACCCAACCACTTGGGCATGGCTTCTTATACTATAAATGCCGATGTAAAACATGCTATCCCTCTCTCTTCCAGCTGCTAGATTCGGTTCCTGTTCCCCATTTGTGCAGAGGACTGTGATCTGTGAGTCTAGCGTCCATATTTATCTGGCACCCCACATGGATCTGAATTCCACACATACTGGGTGGACCAGCCTAAAAGGCCTAAATGGTCCACAGCCTAGATAGTCTCCCACCCTGGTCTGACTGACTTGCTTTCACATACTAAGTGGATTTTTGTAAAACCCCCACCACAGCAGTGCTAAGTATGTGTGGCAACTTGGAAATTTCCCAAGCCCATGGACATTCCCCCACCCCGCTTCTGTGTTCCCTGCCACTGGGCAGACTTGTGCAGCTTCTGGTTTGTGGTCCCTCTTCCTGAGTTGTGGGCTCCTTGTTCCATGTACAGAATTGATTTTATTGATTTTAATTTGTCAAGCAAAGCATATTTGTCAGTATTTAACCAGAACCAAAGTGGAAAACCAGAGCAGCTCTGAACTGTTCTTGGTGCCACCAGTTGTGCTAACACTGGTTGTGACTTTGCAACCACAACACCTGATAGACAATAAAGATTATTGCACCTAAAACAATTTAATGGACCTCATAACACAGGTAAATATTTATTTTATTAATTAATAAATTAATAAACTTGAAAGTTATATAATGGCAGAAAGGATTAACATGGAAAATTTTAGTAACCTTTTTGCTAATACTATGGATTGTATTCTGCAAGGCTTATGTGGTTATTGTGATACATTCATTTATTGGATATTGGGACTCAGTTTTTTCTTCATATTATAACTTTAAAAAATGGTTTAATAACAGAGACAAGAATAAGCCACTTTTAGAAAAGATACTGTCTCTACAGACTAATAATTAACAGCTAGCTGACAGAATTAATACCATTGAAAATTAAAAGTTACCTAAAAAAATGTAATAGTATTTAAAAGAATAACATTAATTTGACAGGCAATATTCAAATCCATGTCAAAAGATATTGAGAAATTATCTGAAAGAATTCATACTGTTGAAATTGACAATTAAAATCTGTTAGAAACTTATGTTAGGTTAGCAGATAGAGTATCTCTCTAGGAAGGCAATCTGCATGCTATCCAAATAGTGTCCAAGGATGAGATGTTATTTTTAAAAGAAAAACTTTAGACCTTGGAATCACATGTACAAAATGAGGACCAGAGGCTAGGTTCCTCAATGAAATCTCTAGAATTATATGCAGACTAGGAGATCAGACTTTAGAAAAGACAGTAGTAAAATTATTTGAAACCATCGAGGAAATTATTGGAGCTAATGAGGAGGGATAGAAGAAACAAGGGCAGGATTAAACATTGCAAATACCTGTCAGAAATGACATGCCCATGGTTTGAGCTTCCAACCCTGTAATCTACTATGACAATCATCAAGTTCTAAATGCCAAAAAGGATCCAAAGAATGAATGTTCTAAAAGAAATTAATGAACTAAAAGTAATTATCTAAAATAAATTAAGCAAGCAGTAGAATCTTATGGCTTGCATTCTGTATTTGTTGGGGAGAAGGTAAAGACACAGGCTTCTAACATTTAGGCTGTGCCACATGACTAGCTTCAGTTAGTTGCAGCAGTTCTGAATGAAGGGCCCCAACTGATGTGAAAAAGTTATTTCAGAGAAGAGGCAAAAATTTTATAACAACAAGGAAAACAAAAGGACTTGACACTTCCCAAGATCAAATTCTTGATGAAGGGACTTATACTGACCCACAGGTTCAAGCTCTCTATGATGAACAAATCTTGTCCCTATGCCACAAAGCAGCCTTAAATGCTTGGGACAGGATTCAAAAACCATGAAAATCAATTGAATCATATACCAGGGTTAAACAGGGCCAGAGAGAACCCTTTAGTAACTTTTTACAAAGACTAACTAAGGCTGTCCAAATAGGAATAACACACCCACATGCTAGATGAGTACTTATTGAATCTCTGGCTTTTGAAAATGCCTCCTTAGAATGCAAAAAGATACTTGTGCCATTAAAGGTTAAATTGGCACCGATGGATGAATGGATCCTGCATACAATGAACATTGAGACATTTGAATATAATACTGAAATTTGGGTAAGAGAAGCAATTTCAAAAGGTATGAGGAGACATCAAAATGCCAAATGTTTTAATTGTGGTAGAATAGGACATCTGAGAAGGGATGGTAGAAAAGGAATTCCTAGGAATAATATCTACTCTGGGAATGGCAAAAAAGCATCAAACTTCAGATATATGTAGGAGGTATGCAGAGGCTGACATTGACCAATGAATGTAGAATAAACAAAGACAAACAAGAAATCCCAATACTACCAAGAATATTCTTGGGGGGTCTTCTCACAGGTGCCTAAGTCAAAAGTGGTCCAGTCATTCCCAGTAATTATTGAGGACATCTCTCTCCAGGAAAATTTAAAAAAAAATCTAGAGCCTTCTGAAAAAAAAAAACATACTGTTATAGATGATGGAATAAACATGAATGGTAAATCAAAAATTCCAAAAGGAAATAGGAAATGTATATTCTGGTAGACATTTATAAATGTTCAAAGACCAAAGTTAAGAGTGTGTATAAATGGCATTGTAATTGTGGGTTTGATAGACACAGATGTGGACATGAGCATCATTACTCCAGAATCTTGATATCCAATTTTGCCTCTTCAAGAGGGAGATGTTCAGTTACTAGGAACTGTAACTGTAACCCTATCTCAAGTGAGACAAAGCATGAGATGGGTTAAATGCATAGGGCCAGAACAACAGAGAGGAAGGCTGAAGCCATATGTATCTAATATTGAAGTGAATTTATGTGGTCATGACCTGCTGCAGCAATGGCGTACCCAGATTAACATTTCTACAGTCCCAGAAACTCATATTTCTGGGAAGGATCGTATAAGGTATGATACACAAAGGTCACTGGCCATTCTGGCTGGACAAGAACACAAAGCAACTAGAAAACATTTAGAGATACCAATGGCCCTACATTTAAATGATTAACTGAGAAACCAATATGGGTTAAATAGTGGCCTTTAACAGAGCACAAACTGCAGGCTTTAGAGCAGCTGGAACAGGAGCAAGTAGATGTTCACCATATTAAAGAATCAACCAGTCCTTGGAATTCTCCACAATTTTTTGTTAAAAATAAATCTTGTAAATGGAAAATGGTGACAGATCTAAGAGCTGTCAACAAGGTCATTCAACCTATTGACCTACCATCTGCAATTCCTCTGCCTTGTCTATTACCAAAAGTATTGCCTCTTATACTTATTGATTTAAAAGATTGTTTCTTCACTATATCTTTACAAGAAAAGGACAGACACAAATTTACCTTCACAGTGCCTATTCATAATAATTCTCAGCCAGTGAATACCAGTGGACTATCCTTCCACAAGGAATTCACAGAAGCCCTACCATATGCCAATACTTTGTAACTCAGTCCTTGAAAATAATGTGTAAAAAATTTCCTAAATCTATAATTTACCATTACGTGGATGACATTTTTCTATCTGATTCACACATATATACTTTAGAAAGAATGCTTAAAGAAGTAAAGAAAGTTTTGTCAAAATGGGGATTACAAATACCTCCTGAAAAAAATACAGAGAGGAGATTCTATCAATTACCTTGGTTATAAAATAGGCTTACAGAAAATTAGAACACAAAGGCACAAATTAGGAGAGATGGATATTGGACTCTTAATGACTTTCAAAAATCATTAGGAGATATTTCCAATCTATGGCCAGCTGTTGGGATAACACCTGATCCAATAGTTCATTTGAACAAAACCTTAGATAGTGACAAAGACTTAAATAGTCCCAGAGAATTAACAACAGATACAGAAAAGGAATTGATTGTCATTGAAGAAAAATTATAGGAGACATATGTGGATAGGCTGAATCCAAATCTTAATTGCATTCTAGTCATATAGCCTTCCAGAATTTCTCCTACGGGGATTTTAATGAAAATGGAGGATATTACCTAAGAATGAATCTTTTTACCACATAAAACAAGTAAAAAATTAAAAACTTATGAGGAAAAAATCTCTGAATTAATTATAAAAGGAAAATTGAGACTTCTTCAGCTAGCAGACATAGACCCAGCGGAGATTATAGTACCTTTTAATACTGATGAAATTTTAAAAAATGTGGGAGGAAAATGAACCTTGACAAAGAGCTTGTGCTAATTTTTAAGGAGACATTAATAGGAATTATTCCTAATGTGATAGAAATAACCATATAAAGAGAACTACTCGAATACTTCACTGCATTGTATGGGACACATCAATAACCAGAGCCTGGGCATTCTTTACTGATGCAAATAAATCAGGAGAGGCAGGTTACAAATCAGAAGATTTAAGTAACATGAAACAAAGTCCTTATAATTCTGTCCAAAAGGCATAATTATATGCTATTCTGATGGTACTAAGGAATTTAAAAGAAACTGTTAATATATTTACTCATTCACAATATACAGAAGGAGTTGTCTTGCATTTTGAAACCACTGAACTTTTACCAGATGATACAGAATTGACTTTGTTTTTCATGAAAGTTCAAGATATAATCAGGAATAGGCTCTGTACCACATACATAACACATATCTGATACCATAAGGGTCTTCCAGGTCCTCTAGCACAAGGTAATGCAGAAATTGATCGATTATTGTTTGGAAGTGTGTTGAAGGCCTAAGAATTTCATAAGAAACATCATGTCAATAGCAAATGTTTAAAGAAAGGGTTTCCTATTACATGTCAACAAGCTAAGAAGATTATAAAGAGATGTCCTACTTGTTGTTCTTTTTATAACCAAACACTGCTGCCTGCAGGGACTAAACCAAAGGGTACTCCGAGGAATGAAATCTGGTAGTTGGATGTGTTCAACTTTGCAGATTTTAGAAAATTAAAATATGTGCACCATACCATTGACACTTATTCAGGTTTTCAATGGGCAACTGCTTTGAGGTCAGAAAAGGCTGATTCATTAATCACATACTATTAGAATTTATGGACATCATGAGTATACCTGTACAAATAAAGACAGATAATGCTTCAGCATATGTTTCTAAGAAAATGAAACTTTTTGCTTATCATAATATAAAGCATATTACAGGTATACTACATAATCCTATTGGTCAGGCAGTTATAGAAAGATCAAGTCAAACTATAAAAGATATGTTAAACAAACAGAAAGGGATGGAAAATATCCATAGAAATGGATTGCATAATGCTTTATTGACCTTGTACTTTTTTAATGCTAATTAAAAAGGAACAGCAGCCGCAGAGAGACATTGGATAATAGAAATGGCTTCTAAATTAAATCAGCTGGTATATTCGAAGGATCTGTTGACCTCACAATGGAAACCAGGAGATGTGCTGTGTTGGAGAAGTGATTTTTCTCTTGTTTAAACAGAATAAAAGTTATGAATACCATCAAAATTAATAAAGATTTGGTTTTAAAAAGAGAAATCTTTTGAGAAAAAGAAATGATGGCTCATCCACAGAGATGACAACCAATCAGATGATAAGGAAACCCCATAAAGGTTGGGGAGGGTTCTGTTCTTGTCTTTGCAGGAAAATACTAATCTTCAAAAAGTCAAGAGACCTGGGACATCTATATTCCTAAAAAGGAAAAGATAATTATCCAGATAGGATCACAAAGCAAAGAGAATTATGAAGACAGGCCATCTGTGGGTAAGAATCCCTAACCATAAACTAGAATAATTTTCATGACTCACTTAAAAATGAAAGCTGACTTTGGATTTGGACAATGGCTCTGTTCTCTAAATCCTAGCATGTTGTTAAAATAAAAATTCAGAGTTTCTGTCTCATGTCAGGAGCCATGGTATAGGACAGAAAGAAGAAAGAATTTAGAAAAAAATACTTTTCTTCCTACCTATTTTTGTTTCTATCATACCTTTCATTGAATATATGTCTGTATAAATAATGTGTTTGCCACACTGAACAATGAATTTTCCTGCACTAATATTTGAAATTTCCACGAAAGAGATGGGGCCCCAGAATAATGACTCCACCTGGTTGATATGGCATCATGATGGTAATAGTACTACTACAAGACCAATTTTAGGTACCAGCTGATCAAAATGATTCCTACTTGGCTAGCTGAAATGGTGTACTTTTTACAACATCCTGGCCAGAACTCCAAATAGGAACCTCAGAAAAACCCTACTGAATACTCAGAGACTATTTGCAATTATACCATCCAGTAATCTTGAGACTTAATCATCATTTTTCTTTCACAGGATCCCATAGAAAAATAACCTCCATGACAGGTGGGAGCAATTCTAGAAGACGACATCCCCTCTCCCAACAAAGTTGCACCTCAGGGTTAGGACCATTATTTAGGGGTTGATTATAATGGTTATAGGGTTGGGGTGGGGGGTAAAAAATAAAAATTTTATGGGATAATAGATTAGTGTGATAATAATGAGTAATAGAGTGACTACTTGGGAGCTATTATTTATAGGCAATTTATGTTGGTATAGATTCTTGTATATTGATATAAACTTAAATTATATTGAATATGTTCCCATCTTTTTCTACAATATCTGAATATCTAGGCAAAGTTATTTTGTCAAATAATATGCTACCTCTGCTTAAGACATTTTGTATATTGATACAATTTTAGGATATATTTGTCATATAGTAATATATATTTCTACCACTGATCAAGATACTTATACATTGATTACATTTTGAGCTTATTGTCCTTATATTTTACACAGTTATTTAAAGGTTCTTTAATATTCTAATATGAAGTCTTTGTCTTTACATTATATAGGTATTAAAAATTATAGATCAACAATCATCCATGTTTATTATACTTAGTTAGACTAATCAGGATTTTTAGCTACATAGAGATTTATTCTGCATAGATAGCTAATCTTCAACCACTTAAAAGAGCTGTAGAATATGGCATTTAAATAACTTAGGGTTCTCTTGAAGTGAGACACAATTGCTCCTGGCAGCACCAATATATTTCTGAGAGAATGTTGAGCATTGAAGACACTCTACTTTGATATTGTTTTCTTCTTGGAAAAAAACTGGCCTTTGGCCAAGGAACTACCCATGCATCAACCACTGACAAACTGCTCAATGTCCAGATAGGAAAAGCAGGATACAAGAAAAAAAGACTGTCAAATCTTGCTAAGACAGGGTAAAATGCTTTTGAAAATTATCTGTCTCTGAAAATTGTCTGTCAGTTACTCTACATCTTAGTCAAAGCTGGTTGCTCCACTGTTGCAAATGTAATTTTGGGTGATTGCCCAGTTAGCCAATTTTCTCTGCCATTTGTTGCACATTTTGGAAGATGCTTGATTGTACTTTCTTCTTACTCAAGTAATATTACTTCCCTTCTTGGGTCTTCATTGAGGTTGAAGATTAGACAGTTGTAGTTACTTTCCTCTCATGACTAGGCCAAGTTATTTATAATACAAGACTTAAACTCCTTAGGATAGGATAATTATTGAAACATTTATCACATGTGTCTTGCGTGATATTGTTTATGCTGGATATAATTCTAATTTTATACTTGATGTTTATTCTTATTGTATATGATTTTGAATTAGGCTTTGAACTCTCTTATTTAAACAAAAAAGGGTGGTACTGTAAGAAATCCTACAGCTAGTAGCATTTAAGTTACTTGGTTGTTTGGGTGTGGCCTCTCATAGTATAAATGCCAATGTAAAGCACATGATCCCTCTATTTTCTGGCTGCTGGATTCAGTTCCTGTTTCCTGTTCATAAAGAGGATGTGATCTGTGAGTTTACTCCTAAATAAATAATCCTTTATTATGCTCAATTCTGAGCTAGTGTGAAATTTCTTTTTAGCATCCATCTTTATACAGTGAAAAGAAAACTGTTGTAAAACAGTTGTTTTGTCCCTAAGAGACAAATGAGACTGACTAGTGTTCTGGAACTTCCTGATTCTGCATCACTTTCTCAGCTATTTATTCCTCCCCTCAGTTATAAATATCCCGATGTGCTACAGTTGCTCCTGAGTCAATGCTAAATCCTCTAGTTTTCCCATAGCATCACCAGTGTGAGTACTCCCCTAAGCTATCCACCTTGCGTGCAAGAATCATATTGAATTTTTGTTTGTGTATTTCTGCTCTGTGGAGTCCCCATTCCACCATTTAAATGTTAGATTATTTTTTAAGGAGTGAGATTAAACTTCTCATTTTCCAGGGAAAGGAACTTTAAGTCAAGAGCACAACATGGCTTCTTTACTTTTTAACTCCATGACCCTTTTGCTGAGAGTATATTTGTGGTAATATCACATGACTCAGTTGAAGTGCATTGTACAGGGTAAATAATAAATGAGTTTGAAGTCCTGATATTTCGTTCATCACTTAGTTGGTATGAAAGTTGTTAGCTTTATCTGCCACTGTATCTCGTGATACATAAGTGATGTTTTCAATTTTTAACTCAGTATTTGTAAACAGGAATAATTTTCCTTTCATTGATTCTTTGTATATTTTTATATTTTTCTGTTATTGATGTCATTCCTAAATTGGTTATTTCTTGTTGTCTATTCCTTTTAGGTGTTATTTCTTCTTTATGTTCTAGAGATTCCAGGTATGCCACTAAGTTGCTATTACAATATTGCTCCAAATTTTTTATGTAGGCACTTAGTACTATTAACTTGGATCTTAGAACTTCCTTAATTTTGTCCCATTGTTTAAGTATTCTGTGTTTTCATTTTCATTCAGTTCTAAAAAGGTTTTAATTTCCTTCTTAATTTCTGTCATACCCCGTTTTTCATTCAGTAGTAAATAGTTTGGTTTCCATGAATATGTATACTTCCTGTTCTTATTAATATCCAGTTTTAACCTGTGATGGCTAGAAAGATTGGAGGGTATTATTTCAATTTTTGTGTATCTGTTGAGACTTTATTTATCTTCAAATATATTATCAATTTTGGAGCTAGTTCCATGAGCTGTTGGGAAGTTCTAATCTTTTGTGTTTGGATGAAATTTTTTATAGATATGTGTTAGGATCATTTGGTTTATAATGTCACTTAGCTCCAGAATTTCTTTGTTTGTTTTTTGTCTAAATGACTTATCAGTTGACAGGAGTAAGGCACTGATGTCACCCACTGCTTAGGGTCAATATGTGATTTAAGCTTTAGCAGTGTTTCTTTGATGAACCTGGGTGTCCTTGTGTTCAGTGCACAAATACCTAGAATGAAAATAGCCACTCAGTGGATTTTTACCATTTATGAACATGTAGTGTCTTCACTATCTCATTTGATTAATTCCTTTTGTAATATATTTTGTCAGATGTTAAAATAGCTATTCCTGCTTGCTTCTTGGGTCTATTGCTTGGAATCTCTTTTTCTATCACACTGAGGTGATGCCTATCATTCATTGTGTCAAGGTGTGTTTCTGAAATGCAGGAGAAGGATGGAAGCTGTTTTCTTATATAATAATCTATTTTTCACAAAATTTTATTTTATTTATTCTTCTCTCATACAATACATCCCAAGCACAGCCTCCCACCTCCCCCCATCCCTTCCTTCCCCCTTCTCCAGATCCATCACTCCTCCATATACCTTCAGAAAAGAGCGGGCCTTCCAGTGTTATTAAATGAACTTGGCATAACAAAATGCATAAAGACTAGGAACACACCCTCATATCAAGGCTGAAAGAGGCACCCCAGCAGGAGGAAAATGTTCCCACAAGCAGGCAAAGAGTCAAAGACACCCCTACTCCCATTGTTGAATCCAGCAAAAACTCCAAGCTAAAAAATTATAGCATGTTTGCAGAGGTCCTGGTACAGATTCACGCAGACACCATCGTTGCCAATTTAGTCTCTGCGAGCCCAGCTTAGGTGATTCCATGGGTGTGTTCCTCTTGTGTCCTCAACTCCCCTGGCTCCTAAAATCCCTCCTCTTTGTCATCTGTTGGGTTCCCTGAATCCCACCTAATGTTTATCTTTGTATCTCCTCCTGTCAGCTACTGGAGGAAGCCTCTTTGATGACTACTGAGCTAGGCACTGATCCTATGAGTATAGGAGACTAACATTAGGGATCATTTCATTGGCCTTTCCCTTTTTCCTTCCTTCCTTCCTTCCTTCCTTCCTTCCTTCCTTCCTTCCT
>LOEQ01008641.1:39189-50976 GCA_001685075.1 Bramus lutescens
TCTACAGAGTGAGTTCTAGGACAGGCTCCAAAGCTACAGAGAAACCCTGTCTAGGGGGGAAATGAACCAGAGAAACTGGCAGATCCAGTGATCACAGGGACATCTTATCTCCTGTTCTTGGGCTTTCAGACTCAGCCGGGTTTGTTCCTTCAGCTCTCCTGACTGACTCCCCAACTAGTAGACTCAGACCATGTGATCTTTCTGTCTCTATTAGCAAAACAAGGGCTGTGTTACCAATGGAGAAAGAAGACCAGGATTAGTAAACAACTGTGTTAGGAAGAAAGAACACTCACAGAGAAAGGAAGCCATAAACCAGGGCGGTGTGGCTAAAGACAGAAGTGATGCCAAGAAAGTGGTTGGTGACTGGAGGACCAAGGTGGGCTCTTCCTGGAGGCCAGGGTGCCTTGTCACTGTGACTAGTCACTTTAGACCTAGACCTGAGAGAGTCTAAAGTCACCACAGCTGATAAAGTCTGGGATTTGAGCTTTGTCCAGCTCTCATGTAAAACTGGCCCATTCTAGATCTGTGGATCTCAATTGAGGAATTTTTACCCTTTAAGGACACATGTTTGGTGACATTTTGATTGTCAGGAGAAGGGAGGGACTTCTGACTCAGAGTGTAGAAATTACAGTTATTGCTAAACACACTAAAATGCACAGAATACTCTCCCCATAACCAGAAATTATCTAACCGGAGATGTGCATACTTCAGGGGCAGAGAAATCTGCCTCAAACAATGGAAAGCCCCTGATGGGTTTTACATAGTTATGTTATTCACTTGAGTGGCAGAAACTGTCCTTAGCAGGAGGGACTCAGTAGTGGAAACAAAGTCTTGTTCCGAAGAAACTACCAGTGGACGAAGTGGATGGAACAGACACATCAATACACAGAGTAAATACCAACTGGGGATAAAGTCTACATAAAAGTAAAGCAGGCCAAGGGAATTGTGTCGTGTTTGACAGAGCGCCTGTTGAGACAGGGAGGCAAGGTGGCGTCTTAGGCGGGAAGGTAAGTATGGTGGTGGGGAAAGTATAGTCAAGCTCTTTCTCTGTCCTGCCAGCCAGATGATGACTTGGAGACTTAGAATTATGAATGCTCGGTCTTAGCTTACTTAGGCTTGTCCCACTAGCTCTTTTAACTTAATTTAACCTGTTTCTATTTATCTACATTTTGTTTCAGGACTTTTTACTTTTCTTTCATTCTGTATGTGTCACTTTCTTGCTTCTTCTGTTTCTGGCCAGTTGGCCCCTGGCGTCTCCCTGATGTCTCTTTTTCTTTCTTCCTCCTACTTACTCTGCCTGCCAGGAAGTCCAATCTATACCTCCTCCCTCACTGTTGGTCATTCAGCTTTTTATCAGACCAATCAGATGCAAGGTAAAAACAGCAACAACACATCTTTACATAATTAAACAAATGCAATACATCTTTACATAGTTAAACAATCTACAGCATAAACAAATGCAATACATCTTTACATAGTTAAACAAATATTCTACAGCATAAACAAATGTAACACATCTTTGCATAGTTAAACAAATATTCCACAACAGAGAGTATAGCCAAAAACAGAGACATCAGAGTGGACATGACCAGACTGAGCTGAGGCGTGTGGGGAGAGGGGGAAGGGAAGAAAGGAGGAAATGAGATACAGCAGCCAAGAGGCAAAAAGTACAAAATGGGCACATAATCAAAATGTCTGGATTATATAGGGAAGAGCCTCTGGGGGAAGGGCCGCTCAGCCTCTTGGCTGGAGAGTTCCAAGTAGAGGCCCTGGGTATGCTAGCCATAACCTGTAAGATAGGGACTGAGAGATGCTGGGGGAACCTGGTAGCCGGGTCAACTTTGATAAATAGACACCTCAGCCATTTGTCCCAGGGCTTGAGACTCAACAGTCAGGAACTTGAGTCTCATGACCACTGCCAGTGTGGCCAAGAGTGTGTAAGTCAGTAAGAGAGGGGGAAGGTTGGGAGGAAATTAGTAAGAGAGCCAGGGGTCAAGTTGTGTTCTTGAGGCCATGCAAAGGATCCAGATTTTACCCTGATTATCGGAAGCTCATGGGGATGTGTAGGGGAGAGGCAAGATCTGATTATGTGTCAAGGATGCAGGGGTGGTGGGCTTACACAGATAGCAGTAATAAACTATTCAGTGGACTGGACAAGAATAGAGTCTCAAGCTTGCTGGTAGAGAGAGAAGGAACTCAGAAACGATAGAAACTGCAATATATCCGGGAAGACTGGCTGATAGCCAGTGAGGAAGGAGGGTTTGAGTCACTCAGTGATGAAGAAAACCAGACTAGGAAATTTTCCAGTAGGGATTGTTGGGGAATATAATTTAAAGTGGGTTGCTTTTGTTTATGCTACATTTGTTTAACTCTGTGAAGTTGTGAATCTTGGCCTGTCTAAATCACCTGAAGGTCTAATAAAAAGCTGAACGGACACTAGCAGGGCGGGAACAAGGAGAGGTGGGGCTGACAGGCAGAGATTATAAAGAGAAGGAGAAACAAGGAAGAGGAGGAGAATGGGGCCAGCCACACGGCAAGCCATAGAGAAAGAAGGAAAGAAAGGTAAACAGAAATAGAGAAAGAGAAAAGCCCAGAGGCAAAAGGTAGTCGGGGTAATATAAGAAAAGCTGGCAAGAAGCAATCCAGGCAAAGGCCAGGCATTTGTAACTAAGACTAAGACTCTGTGATTTACTTGGGAGCTGGGTGGCACGCCCCTCAAAAAGAGTAAGAAGTCAAAAAACAAAAACAGCCTCAACAATGCATAGAGACCATTTGTGACAGGTTCAGCTTGAGAAAGCCACCGCACAGCCAAGGGGAGACCTTGATTGCCTCTTCTAAAAAAGTAATATCCCTATGCCAGGAGATAGGAAGTTAGCACAGGAAGATGGGCTGGTGACATGGTTCAGAAAGTAAAAGCATTTGCTGCCATGCATGATGGTCTGAATTCAATACCCAGAACACATATAACAAAAAGAAGGCAAGACCTGATCCCAGTGGTACACACACACATACATATCTAAACTGTAATAATAAAAAGAATGCATTCAGGCAGTGGTGGCTCACACTTTTAATCCCAACATTCAGGAGGCAGAAGCAGGAGGCTCTCTATGAGTCTGAGGCCAGCCTGGTCTACAGAGCAAGTTCCAGGACAGCCAAAGCTGCCACACAGAGAAACCCTGTCTCAAACACCAAAAAAAAAAAAGCTTACAATGATACAAATGAGTCTATACACACATACACCACAAACACACACACACACTACATACACACATTAAAAGGAACTGGAACGTTGTTCACAAGATGATTGCAAATCAAAAATTGTCTAATTGTATTTGACAACATATCTCCGAATTTGGGGTTCAATAGAGAGCAAACCAGTATCCAAGGGCCTTTTCTGTTTTCCTCCACTCTGCCTCAGTACAGTCCATAAGGCTCCATGTCCCGTGCCCATGTATAACCCAGCAGTGCTCTGGCAAACACCAGCTGGGGTATCTGATTCAGTTCTGACCCTGTCCCACAGGATGCAGGCTCAGTCCCACAAGAATGCCTCCTCAGATGCCAGTGCAGGATGTGACCTGTACTTCTGACCAACGAGCTATAATCTGGACTTCCCCTCTTTAGGTCTGAACAATTTGCTTGAGTGGTTTATAGGACTCAGAAAAAGTGCTCGTCGCTTGTGAGCTACATTAGTTTCCCATTACCGTAACCAATGCCCGAGGCAATCAGCTTCCAAAGAGGAAAGGTTTCCATTGCTCTGGCTTCGGAAATTTTAGTCCATGATCCAGGGTGATGCGGGGCATCAGAAAGAAGGTTATGGAAAAGAGCAAAGTTGCTGAGCACACAGCTGGGGCCTAGAAGGGAAAAAGAGACCAAGGGCCTCACCAGCCCTGTCAAGGCGCATCCTTAAAGACCAGAATACACCCCCCACCCCAGGCCCCATCTCTTGAAGTTTTCACTGCCTCCCGACAGATCGAAGCTGAGGCCTTTGGAGGACACAGACACACAGACTCAAGCATGTACTGATTTGTTAGAAAAGATATCACCATGGATACAGATGAAGATCCCGAGGGAAAAGCCAGAGAGGCAGAGGGCAAAGCATGTGGGAAGGGACCTGTACTAACCCCCAGACACCCGCCTGCCTGGCTGCCTGGAGGCTCTGCAAGCCTCACAATTCATCGCACAAGCGCGGCTGATTACACACCTGCCCTTTCTGGGGGTCAATTCAGCCCTTCTCTTGCTCCTGTGTTAGGGGTGGTGCTGAAAATCTTAGCCACACCTGGTATTTCTAGTGACCAGGGGACTGTGAGATACCAATTATCTAACTGACACACAAAAGATACCATTTTGGAAACAATTTAACTGAGGCATATATTTTTATTTATGTGTATTGGTGTCTCTGCGTGTAATGCTGTGTGGGTGGGGATGTCTGAGAAGGCCAGGAGAGAGTTTCAGGTCCCCTGGACCTGGAATTAAGGGGTTTGTGAGCCACCTGACGTAGGTACTGGGCACTTGACTCTAATGCACTGCTGCTCCACTCTTAGCTGCCAAGCCTTCTCTCTAGTTCAATTCATCTTTCTTAAACATTAAAAAAAAAGTTGTTACGGGGCAGTGGCGGCACATGCCTTTAATCCCAGCACTCAGGAGGCAGAGACAGACAAATCTCTGCCAGCCTGCTCTACAGAGGGAGTTCCAGGCAGGCCAGGGCTAAACAGAGAAACCCCTGTCTCCAAAAGCAACAACAAAAATAATTGTCATGTGCATACATATACCAGTCAGAGGACTGCTTTCGGGAGTTAGTCCTCTCCTCCTTCCACCATGTGGGTCCTAGGAATTGAACTCAGGACCCCAAGCTTGGCAGCAAGCTACCTTTACTCACTGAGCCATCTTCCTGCCCCTCTCCTTTTAATATTTAGTGAGGCAGAGAAGGGGAGTGGATGTTAAAAGGCAACCAGGGGGCCGTTGGTTCTCTCCGCTATGTGTGTTCTAGGAACTGAAGTTGTCAGGCTCAGAGGCAAGTGCCTTTACTGAGCCATGTCACTGATACTTCCAGGCTAGGATATGGGATGATGACAGCTGTGTGCTTTTATACAAGGTCAAGGTAATGGCAGACTTTGCATCTGGTGAAGACCTACTACCTAGGTCACAGGACACCTTTTCACGGTGGTGGGGAGCAACCCGGGGTCTCTCCAGGCATCTTACATTAGGCATTGACCCCACTAATGGGGGCTCCACATTGGAAAACATGCTAGAAAACATTATACTTTGACCAGATAGCTCCTAAACTTGGGGGGGGGGTTGTTTGTTTGTTTTTGCATTGCTATTTTGTCTGCATGTATGTCTGTGTGGGTGTCAGATCTTGGAGTTACAGACAGTTGTAAGCTGCCATGTGCGTGCTGGGAATTGAACCCAGATCCTCTGGAAAAGCAGTCAGTACTCTGACCTGCTGAGCCAACTCTCCAGCCTTAAATTTGTGTTCTTATTTCTAAGCGTATGATAAAAGCATTCCCCTTTCTTCCCTCGGTCCTCTGGTGACTAGGTAAAGCTGGGTCATCTTGACCAAATTGCTGCAGGAGGAAGACACTTACCTATCCTTCCAGCACGAGTGCCCGCTGGCGGGGTGGGCAATTCGGCTGTGTGTTTAGGAGTGTCATACAGCCACTGTTCTCAGTTTTAAGCAGCTCTCAGTGATTACTCTATCTGAGACGACTGTGGAGGCACTGAAGAAATATGACTCAATCCCCACCCCAAGAAGCCTGAAGTTGTTCTGGAAGATAACAGGCAGTTCAAGACAGTTTTCTTTTACATACTTAAAAATGCCTGCACATCTTCCGTTACTGCTCCTTCAGAGGTACAGGTGAATAGAATAGAGCCTGTATCTCATGTTTCATTGTACGGTCTAACACAATAGCTCTGAGTGCTGGCTAAAGGTGATGCTGGGCTGTAAAGGTGCCAGTCCTTGAGTGAGGGTGTAACTCAGCGGTAGGCACTTGCCTGGGATGTGTGAGTGGAGGAAGCTTTGGGTTTGTTTGCCAGCACTGCCAAAAAGAAAAAAAAAAGTAGTGCTTTCAAGTTGAAGTGTCTCTGGAATGGTCTGTGGGCTTTAGCTGGAAAGGAAATTCTATCAATTGCCAAAGGCTTACTGAGAGGATTTGTGTGCACAATTAGGAGACATTGTTGACAGACCTGGACCAGCTGCAGGGCAGAGTCTTTGCCTTCAATCTTCAACCCCCCACCCCATCACATACACGGCTCCAACCAAGCGAGGCAGAGAGATGAAAACAAAGACTTTATTCTGCCAGGAGTGTCAGAGAGGTCCTTGCCAATGACAACCGTGGCATGTGTGTGACACCATCCTCTCTCAGCAGGCTTAATGCTGAGCCCAAAGGAAGGCCAGGTTTCCCAGGCTCAACTGTGAGTGCCCCACGCAGGCCTCCTGGCCATGCCACCGTGGGAACTGTGGGAACTGCATTAGCCACTGAGTGATTACATCATTTCAAATGCTCTAAGAATTAACTGGGAAGGAGGGTGGAGAGGGACAGTCAGGGCTGTGGGGAACCCTTCCTAGACCCTTGCTTTGCCTCTGCCACCTCATGTTCTAAAGCAGACTCTTGTTGTAGTAACTAGAACTTTTACTTTTTTTTTTCTTGTTTTGTTTTCTGGTCCAGACTCCTTCATCCCAAGGAAACTTTCCCTAAATCACTCTCAACTTCAACATGATTTAAATTTGTATGCTCTCATTTTACACATTTCTTTACTGACAAAAACTTGGAGCAATTAGCTAAATGGGTGAAGGAATATTTGCTGAGAGTTCACTGCCAAACAACTATTATCCATGTCTGTTGATGAAGCTGTGATTGACATGTGCGTATTTAGGTCAGCACAACAGGTAGTTTGCATTCTGCTACCATTGCTCTTCATGCTGTTATACCTAGTTCCCTGTGAGAGGTTTTGAAACTGTGCGCGCATTCATACATGCATGCATGTGGGGTACATGAGTGTGTGTGTTCATACATGTATGCGTGTGGGTGCATGTGTGTAGGGGTACTTATGTGTAGAGGGCAGCAGTCAATGTCAGATGTCTTCCTTGATTGATCTCCAATTTACTTGTTGAGACGGGGTCTCTCCTGAACCTGGCACTGGCCCATTTGGCTAAATTGGCCAGCCAGCAAGCCCTGGGAGCCACATGCCTCCACTTTCCCAGTGTTGGGATTGCAGGTGACTGTTATCACACCTGGCTTTGATGTGGATTCTGGAAGATTGAACTCAGGTCGTCACGCTTACATGACAGCCATTCTACTAACTGAACTGTCTCCTTAACTCTAGTCATTGTAATTCCTTTTTAAATTTAATTTTTCTATTGATTAAACATCAATTTTTAGATGTATTTATTTTATGTGTATGAATGTTTTGTCTGCATATATGTATGTATCCTACATGTATGTCTGGTAGCCAAGGACATCAGGAAATGGCTTCAGATCCCTTACAGCTAGGGTTATAGATGCTTGTGAGTCCACGTGGGTGCTAGGAATCAAGCACTGGGTGCCCTTAATGGCCGAGCCATCTCCACACGCACATACCTGAATCATAACTATTAATGGCCACACTTTTGTTAGCAGATTACATTTGTTTATTTGTTTTTTTCTGTGTGGGTTCTCAAGCACATGCATGTGGGACATGGAACATGTGTGGAGGTCAGAGGACAGCTTTCAGGAGTCAGTGCTCTCCTTCTATCATGGAGGTCCTGGGGATTGAACTCGGGTTAGCAAGCTTGACTTATAGGCACTTTCGCCTGCTGAACCAATCTCATTGGTCCTTAGCGTTAATGGGACCAGGTGAAGGCCAGGGAGTAGGCAGCTCACAAGTGAGGAACTGCTGATGCTGAGGCAGAGAGGTCAGAGGAAGCCAGTGTCCTCCCGTCCAGACTGCTCTCTCCTCAAGAAGGGTGTGAGTTATTTCGGGTTTGCCCAGCAGTCAGGGGACTGTGTTGGCTACACCACTTGCGGCTCTGTGGCCTCTGGGAAGCTACTTTACTCTCCTCTGCATAGGAATTAGAGTAATGGTTCTCAACCATTTGACCCCTTTGGGGGGTGGTCAAACAATCATTTCACACAGATCACATATCAGATACCCTGCATATCAGATATTTACATTATAATACATAACAGTAGCAAAATTACGGTTATGAAGTGGCAATGAAGTAATTTTATGGGCGGGCGTCACCACAACATGAGGAAGTGTATTAAAGGGTCGCAACTTTAGGGAGGTTGCCACTAGCTTAAGGGAAGATTAAATAAATTCAGCTAGCATTCAAGAATGAGTGCCTGGCATGTCCTTGTGGCTATTTTTTTTTAAGCTATTGGCACAGGTCAGGACATTAGGGGCAATATTTTTATTTTCTCTCCCTCCACTCTGACCATGTTTATGCTTTTTAGACAAGGTCCTTTATTTTGCTGGGGAAAGAGCTGTGTTGTTTCAGGGTGAATATTGGAATTTAATTCCGAAAGAAAGTGACTACATTCAGGGAAATGGAGTCCTCTGATAAATATATTATTTTTTTAACCCTGGGAAAATGACAAAAGCCTTTCCTCTTGATGACTGAGCCATGCAGCTTTTCTGGAGCTCCAAGGCTCATCTGTAAAAGCCTGTTATGTGGCTCTCTGCGTGAAGGCCTGTGATTACAGCTACTACCTTCGCTTACCCAGAAATCATTTCATCTCAGTTGCTCTCCCAAGACTGCAGACCAAAAGTGGGCTTTTTTTTTTCTTTTTTTAATTGTCACTGGTTCTGTAGCAAGCTCACTGTGTACAGGGCCAGGGGACACAGGCTCAGGTCCTAGTCTCCCCCTTCATTCTCTCTGATTGTCTGAGTGGCTTTCAGCATGTCACTTGACATCCTTGTAGCTTGCTGTTCTCTTCTGAAGAGTGAATGTCTTACATAACCACTTCGGAGAGATGGTGCAGGATTAGATTAATTCGTTAACATGGGGATGTAGAGCCTTGGATCCACAGAGCTCTAGATTTGGTCCTCAGCCATGGAAAAGAGTCACTAATATGCCAGAAATAATAGCAAGGGGCTGTGCCTGAGCCTTTCTTAGTATTAGCTAGTGTGACATAAACCCACTGCTCTTCCCATACACCCGCAAAGGGTTTCACTTTCCTACCCTCCAACACGTCTCCGCCACAAAAGGAGACCTTCTGGAAACATGCCGTGTCCAGTAGCTGGCGGTGCATGGCGATGAACAGATAATTGCAGAGTCAGACTTTGCACTTCCTGTGGGTTCTCATAATAAACCAGCTTGTTTATTTCCATCTGAGACGAGCAGGCCCATTTATTCCTATTGTGCCCTGTTCTGTCACGTTTCACACTGACTGCTACTTTATTAATTAAAGTTCTCAAAGAAAACATCTCTATTTCAGCTGAGAGCTGCATCTCCCTTTTAGGGAGACCACTGTGTGGTGCACTATGCTCCCTAAGAGACAGGCTTGTAGCTATAGAAACTGCAGGCTCCTCCAGGCCAGTGGTGTGGACAAGGCGGGGGTGTGCCGGCACTGTTGATTTCTTTCTTACTCACTGCACTGCAAAATGCCCAGGGACATTGGTGATATAATTCAGAGCTGGCATTTGCCCCAGCTGGGTCTCTCCCCACTTTGTAGCATCAGAGAGAAAACTGAGAGGATACTATGTGGGGGCAAAGATGAGGAGTGTGTAATACACACGTGAAAAGGCAACAACGAAGCGTGTCACTTTGTAAAAAGAGTATATGCTAATAATAAAAAGAGAAGACATCGCACAGAACATCACATAGTCCAACAGTTTTGCACTCAAATAGTCTGAGCATTGTGATGCCCACGCGTAGCAGGAACTGGTCAATATGGCTATTCATTTGTTCAAAACACGTTTACTGAATGAAAGATTTTTAGATGTGTGTGTGAACATATTTATATCATCAACAATTTGCAGAAATTGTTTTCAAGTTCTGTCCTTTCCTGGTGTGTCTTTGGAAAGGAAATGAGGAGCATTTTATGTGTATATCTTTTCCTGTTTGTGCAGCATGTGCCTGCTGTGCCCGAGGAATCCGGAAGGGGCTTCAGACCCCCCCTCCCTACCCCCCAGCCGAACTGGGCTGGGGTTAAGATGGCTGTGAGCCACCATGTGGGTGCTGGGAATTGAACACAGGTCCTCTGCAGAGCAGCCAGCGTTTTTAGCTGCTGGGCCATCTCTCTACCCCTCCCCCCCTTTACTGGTACTTCCCTTGCACAACAATAAAATAGATACTTTCTATGGTTTTAGCTGTTTGTTCATTCATTCATCCATCCAACTGTCATACTAATATGGGGGCAGCCCTAGCCTTGTCTCCTTCTGTGCCTGATCATTGTAAACTCCTAGCGTTTGGCAGAAGGCTGCTGGGTTTGTGGCAAGTCCACAGTAAGATCAGTTCTGAACTTAGCCCATTGCCCTTTGGTCAACAGTTACTAAGTTTCCTTCTTAGGTGCCATGCCATGCCAAGTTCTGGGCATATGTAAGTAAGTAGGACATATGTTACATGGCTGTTAGGATATCATACACTGGACAGCTTAGAAACAGTTCTCTTCTCTCATGGTTCTAGAGCCTTGAAGCCCAAGCTCATGCCAGCATGGTCAGGCTGTGATGAAGGCCCACTTCCTGGTGGCAGACTGTCAATCACGAGAGGGTAAAAAAGCAAGCCAGCTCCCTGACCACTAGAGAGATGGCTCAGCAGTAAAGAGTGTTAACTTTCAAAGGGACTGGACTCAGTTCTCAGGCCCACATGTTGGCCAACAACTGTCTGCAACCTCAGTCCCAAAGGACCCAGTGCCCCTTCTGGTCTCCTCAGGCACTGCATTTGTGTGGAGCACAGGGAAAACACTATACACATAAAACACAAATAATCTCCTTTTTTGTCTTTTTAAAGATATGAATCCTCTTTATGAGGCATTGGCTCTCATAACCTAATTATTTCTCCAAGGCTCCACCTCCCAATAACATAGTGTTGGGAGCTAGGATTGCAGCAATGGAAATTGGGACATAAGCTTTAGGTAAGTGGCAGACATGGTCTCTGTGTACCCATGATGCAGTGGGAAATGCAAGCAAGGAGCATGCGGCCCTGCAGGGTCTGATGAGGGACGTGAGGGAGGGAGCAGAGCCCTTGTTCAAGCCTGCAAAGCACCATCCCGCAGGCCTCCTATTCACCTGCTAACCCAGGGATGCTGGTCCAGGCCCTTCCTCTTGGATAGGTCCCCATTTTACCTGGGTACAAATCCCAGGTTACCTTTTCTGGAAAGCTGCCCTGATATCCCACCCACTCTTAAACTGGTTTCCTCAGAACCCTATATTGAGTTGTAGATTTGCTTGTCTGTTCAGTGATTTTTTTTTAACTGCATGGTATATGTTTGACACTGAACTCAGCACAAATAAACCTGCCCTCAGACAGGGACTTACACAAATCACGGAAACCAAACTCACAGGAATCTGTCTTACAAATCTGAAGGTAAGTTTCCTGGGGGCAGGCAACAGAACGGGTGGAGCAGAGGAGACCACACCTTCCGTACCTCTTGTCCAGGTTCCCCCACTGTCTATACCCTCCTCTGTTCTGTGGTAGCAGCCTTCTCTTGGCTGGACTATGGATGGCAAGGACAGGTTCCTCCAACCATATGCAAAATCTCTATCAAGATGAAAAATATAGGGAAAGAAGCCAGACATGGTGGTGTACAGCCAGCACTCAGGAGGCAGAGGCAGGAAGACCATGAGTTCAAAACTAGCCTAGGCTAC
>LOEQ01008642.1:1949-24317 GCA_001685075.1 Bramus lutescens
TCTTCTTGTCTTCACCCCTTCAGTGCTGGGATTAAGTAAGGGACCAGTACCCCTGGTATTTTTATGGGTTCTAGGAATTTAATTGAGGTGTTTATTCTTGCATAACAAGTACTCGGCCAACTTAACTGCCTCACTAGCCCTCCAGTTACTTTCAAAATACTTTTTCACCATCAATTGCTAGAGGTGGGAGATAGAAACAGACAAGAGGAAAGGTGCCTTCTATGGTGAGTGGCTTGGGGAATCCCTCTAGTAACAGAACATATAAGCCATTGCAAAGCCAGTGGCCAAGCTGAAAAAACGTCATCTATACTTTCTTGAGTTTTATCTTCTTCATGGAACAAATCACAGAGAAAAAAAAATCTCTCAGACTATGCTTCATCAAAGAAGGGAATGCATTGCTTTATTAATTTTTGTCAAAAGAAAAATACAGTCAAAAGGGGGGATGCAGCAAATTTGTCTCCTGATTTCTCCACATTTGTTTGGTGAATTTATCCATACAGTTAAACCATGACAACTCATGATACATGGTTTGAGTGTAGACAGAGCCACCAGAATCTTTTAGGTACCTCATGTATGGAAATTCATCAAACAAATAGCAAATAAATAGATATAAATGTATAGGTATAAACCTTTCATAAAAGTTGTTCATAAAATCATGCAGTTTCCAAATTGCTGTTCAAAGTTTTTTTAAAAAATCCTGCCTGCTGGGAAAAGAATGTCATTTAAGGGTAATCCACACCAAGATATTGTAATTCTGTTTTCCAGGTAGTCAAAATTCTCAGATTCACTGCTTGAATTCACTGAGATGTTTTAAAGATTAGGAAGCAACCCTTGGTAACAACATTCTTACAGCCTAGTTATGGAAAGAGAAGAGGAAAATATTCCCAAATCGGTTAGCTGATCCACACTTCCTGACTACCACTAATTCTGCCACTTACAGTCTAGTTTTAATACCTATAATTCTGGTTAACAATCTACTACTTTCAACAAAATTTCTTCCTTAATATGCATTACCTCAATCTTTCATCTTTCTGGCAGTGACCCAGTATCCAGGTTTGAGTTGGGTATAAATAACACTCCTGTATCCCAGACTTCCTAGCAGAATATTACCAAGCCACTNACTCCTGAGTAAAAAAAAAAAATCTACTACTCCTACCTTGGAATATATACCAACTATATGCCTGTATTAGTCACTTTCCAATAGCTGTAATAAAATACCATGACTGATGCAACTATTTAATTGGGATTACAGTTGAGGGAATTAGAGTCCATTATGGCAGAGTGGAGACATGACAACAGAAACAGCTGAGAATTCATAGGACCATAAACAGAAGGCAGAGTACACTGGGAATGAATGGTATGAGACTTTTGAGAACTCAAAGCCCAGCCCTCAGTGACATACTTACTCCAACAAGGCCACACCTCCTAATCCTTGTAAGCAAAACAGCCCCACAAACTAGGAATAAAGCAGTCAAGCATTCCAGCCTATGAGGCCATCCTCACCCAAACCACCACACTACACTAAAATAACGTTCTGTAAATTATAGACAGCACAGCATTTTAGCAAATTGCTAAGACATTGTAATCTTCTATGGTGTTCATCAGTCTTAGCTTCATTTTTTTGTTTTTACTTCTTAATAGAGCTAGTTCCCTTTATGACAATAGGCATTGTTATGCAGGCACTTTTATTTGAAGTTTGTAGGTCATTTTGTCTCTGATTATTCATCTTGTGCCATTCAGGAAATAAGTATTTCCTGTCACCATCTAAAGTAATATATATTTTCTCTGTGAACAGACTAGCAACATCTTCTTGGGAATACTCTGACATTAATTCAGTCATGTAAATTCCCGAGAAACACTTGTGAAGCTGGTCTGCAGCCTGAAGTTTTAGAAAATGCCTGAATCCCGTGATTCTAAGCACACTAATCTGAAGCCGCATTCTATTGTGTATGTTCCAGTTAAGTAGTAGTAGGTATCCTTGTAAAATGCAACTGTACAAATTGATTTTATTCAGTTTGTTTATGTAAAGCATCTTCTTTTAAGCACACTGTGGAATTTTCATAGATATTCAGTAATGACAGAACAAACTCTCATTATTCGATGTGAATTAACTAACTGATTGATTATCTGGGCTCTCAGGTTCTTCTGCCCTTTATTCCTTTTTTTAACCATCTGGTTGTTTCTCTGTAAGACAAATAATTCATCTTTTGAAGCTTGTTAGCAAGTCTGATGACATAGTAAACCATAATTTGCAGGTTATCTGTGCCATATTCTACCTGAAAGGATCATCTCTCCTATATACAATAAAGGAGTTTTGGCCACCAATCACACAAAGTCAGAAAACTCTGACACTATCTGCATGCTAGAAAATAAAATGCCTCACAATTAACTCTGGAACTGCTGGTAAATATTGCTAACTGCTCAGATACAAAGACAAGACATATTAATAATTGTGGAATTAAACAACTGTTTCTGGCAAGGGTTTAAGAATAGCATTCCTAGTCTCATGCAAATTTGCAAAGAAATCAGATTAAAAATACAGAGGCAACCCTTTCATCTCAGGCCCATCCACTCAAATTCAAAGAGAGAAAGTTAAGTATTTAGCCATCTGTACCTAGGAAAATAGAGCTTAGCTACTTTACCACTTTTCCCATTGCATTTACCAATTGTTCACAGTTCCTTTAGAAATCTCTGGTATGTCACTGCCCAATTCAGGTAGAGTTCTTGATTATACAATAGCAAGGTTATTTATTCAATGCATGCTTGGGTACAGCTTCAACTCTCTGGTCATATAATGTTCAAAGCACACCTTTCAAGTAATGTATGAAAAGGACTTGAAGATTTGCAAGATGTTCAAGCAAAAACAGCAAACTCCAGTTTGAATGGTGTCTAAAGCCTTAATGAGTGTTTTAGTTTTGGAATAACATTCATCTTAATCTCTTCTCTAGCCGTAGAAGTATTTTTGAAATCAACAACATCAAC
Source organism: Bramus lutescens (assembly GCA_001685075.1). Taxonomy (NCBI): domain Eukaryota; kingdom Metazoa; phylum Chordata; class Mammalia; order Rodentia; family Cricetidae; genus Bramus; species Bramus lutescens. The sequence goes on from LOEQ01008642.1 coordinate 4,932, forward strand.
ACACACTTTATTTATTTTAAATAGATACTATAATGTTTTTCTGACTTTGTGTTTTTACTAGAACACTGCTGTTCATCTGATCAGGACTCTTATGCCTTCACAAAAGAGAATTTCAATTAGCAGATCTAGGAGTTGTGGGAAGGCAAAATGTCTTCTAGAGGACTATAATTAGTTTCTTCCAAAGGTTCTTTTCTAATTTGTGCCAACTCAGTTACTGACCACATTTTGTATATCCCTCCCAGAGACTCTGTTTTCCCACTTGGGAATACCCCTCAGATCTTTGGTGTAGACTATTCTAAATTTAATCCCTCTGCATCATAAATAACCTTCTTGAGCACACACCTGGCTGAGACCACCAGAATGGGATTTAGCAAATTCACAAATAACTACCTAGGCTGTCATCATTTTCCTCTCTTCTCTCTGTCTTTCTTTCAATCAGTTCTATCATGACAGAAAGACTAGGCAAGATGATGTGTTGGAGGTGGAATGATAGATTTAAAAGAAACATAGATTCTATGATATGGTTATAAGGCTGATGTGGGATTCCCCTCTGCATGCTGTGAATACCATTGGTCAATAAAGAAACTATCTTGGGCCTACGCAGAGACTAGAGGTAGGTGGGGAAAACTAAACTGAATGTTGGGGGGAAGAAGGAGGAGTTAGAGAGAAATCATGTAGCCCCACTGGTGCCAGACCACTTTACCCGATAAGCCACAGCCACATGATGACACACAGATTACTAGAAATGGGTTAAATTAAAATGTAAGAGTTAGCAAATAAGAAGCTAGAGCTAATGGGCCTAGCAGTGATTTAAATAGTATGATTTCTGTGTGATTATATTGGGGCTGAGCAACCGGGAACCAACAAGCAGCCTTCCTATTACATAAGGCAGTTGAGCGAGACAATTTCTTTTACCTAGTCACTGTAATGACTCCTAATCAAGCCTGATTTGTCTTCTTTTTCTGATTGTAAAGAAGCATATGAGAGTTAAGGGCTGGAAAGTATGGTTTTGAACTTGCAAGAGCATGTTCAATAGGACTATGCAAAAGGCATTGTCAGTGGTAAAAATAAAATATAATACACTTAATCTACATATTGTCTTATTATTTTAATAATATTTAAAAGTCTTTGTTAATAATCTTTCTGCTATAATCTTAGTATTGTAATAATGGAAGATAGCAATTTATGAAACCTTTGACTCAGAATAAACTCTAAAAAAGTAACTTAAAGTTTTTTTTAATCTTTTCTATTTAAGCAAGGATTGCTAAGCAACTGCTACAGGAGACGGGGGGGAGGAAATCACTCATCGATTTTTCATTGTCAAAAATAAAAAGAAAGTAGAACTGGAAGCTGTGACTTCGATCATTTTCTACCCAACAAGCTTGACTCCCTTCCCTGAGCAGACCACAAAGCTGTTTAGCTCCTCATTTCAGTCCAGTTCTTTCAGCTGTCCCACTGTGGCTGCTGAGAAGATGATTTAGGATGCACTGTGCTCTGCTGGATTACGGCTCCTGAAAGGACGAGCACTTGGTACTTTCCAAGTGAAAAAATGAAAAAGTTTCAGAGATTCTAGTTAAATTCCAATTAAATTTAGATCCAAAATTTGTATTATTCCTTTTTTTGTCAAAGGGACTAAATTATGCAATAAATTGTCTCTTTCAGTTCCAATTTCAGGATCTGCTTCTGACCTATTAAATCACCGGAAGTACTTTTGCAGTTCTACCAAATAATGTTCCAACTTCCAGTTCCACAAAATAATGCCTTCTCCTGTATATGTGTGCCTCTGTATGACAGTCTTGTGTGTATCTCCCACTCATGTTCTCTATATAGTATTGATATGACTAGTTCCCTGGAAACTGAGTGCTTCTGTTGACTTTTAAGAGCAGAGAGTCATTTACAATAATTCTTTCTAATTATTAATGAAGGCAGAAAAGAGAGGAGTTAGGGGTCCTCTGGGCATTAAGTAGCAATGGCCCAGTTAATGAAAATGACAGTGAAGTAAACGGAGAAAGCATATGCAGGAGATAGCACAACATCATAAAGTCCTGCCTGCTGACCTTGTGCTTAGAAACAAGCACAAAATCACATGGATTTTCTCATATGTAGAATGTAGGGATGGAAATAAAGACATGAAAGTACATGAGGGACTATTAGGGAATAGGAAAGAGAATAGAAAGTTGAGATTACAATGGGAAATAAGAAGTATGAAATATCACAACAAAACCCACTGTTCTGCATATACGAATAAAGATTTAAAAAAAATAAAAGAAACAAAGGAGAAAGCAGGGAATAAATAGGAACAGAAAAAGGAAACATGGAATAAGTAGGGAGTGTTTTGAATATGTGGAAAGAGTCCTTTCGTCCTACAGAGATAGATTTTACTAATACTATTTTGAATAAATAACAGCTTTGTGATATGTAAGAGCAGACACTTGTTGTCCTAAAAATTTTAGCTATTTAGTTTTCACTAAAATTCATTCTACTTAACTAAAATAAAAATCCTACCTTTCAGTATAGAGGGTGGAGTGGTTCAATGACAGAGGTCTTGCCTATATGAACAGGCCTTTAGTCAAAGACTAACACTACAGTGAAAGTGAGCAGGACAGAAGAAGACATAGTTCTCTGCCCTTGGCCATTAAGAATGTTCCTCAAGACCAGTCATTAATAAAACCCTGTGGAGAATTTTCCTTTTAAATGAAAGACCTCTTGAAAACATAATTATTCTTATTTAAAGAAAATCTTGGATAAAGAGGATTTGCAAAAAATCACCTTCTGAGATATCATTTCACTAACTTCATTGTGAAAAGGCTTTAAAAAGGAGACATAATGGCCAGAGAGATGGCTTAGAGCTGAAGAGCACAGCTGTTCTTCCAGAGGAGAAGGGTTTTGATTCCCAGTGTCCAATGGCAACTCACAACGATCTATAACTCCAGTCCCAGGGGATCAAATGCCCTCTTCTAGTCTCCACAAGTACCAGGCATACCAATGAAACACATAAACATAAGTTAATATTTTTCTAAAAATAAAAGAAAGGAGACCTAAAGGCAAGAAGAGCGGGAGAATGACTATGAAGAAATTGATATTGGCCAGGATGAAGAATAGCATGAATGTTTCAGCAAATCCCAGATATAGACAGAGTAGGAGCTTAAATCTTCTCTTCGAATAAATAAACTCTCATCCACTTTTCACTGGTCAAGGATGAGCTGGATTAGTAGCTATTGAATTGTGAAACGCCTTTGCAGTTTTACAGCCAAGTGTTGCAATGTCTTGGCAGCAGCCAAACTTAACATAGTAAAAGAAAATCAGAAGGATCAGGCTGGGGTTGGAAAGGCAGTACAGCTGGTAAAGTGCCTACTGCATACACATGAGAATCTGAGTTCCATCCTTAGCATGATGTGACATATGGGCAGGGTGGCAGGCGCTGGTAATCACAGTCACTGGGAAGGGAGGGACAGCAGAAATCATGGGTCTTTCAAAGGAGGAAGCCTAGTCGAATCAACAAGCCCCAGGTCCCAGTGAGAGACCCTGGCTCAAACAATAATAGGTGGATGGATGGCATCTGAGGAAGGACCCACAAGACTGACTTCTGGCCTCCGTACACACATGTTCATATGTACACACACCTCACAAACATTTTCCCATGAACATAAACACATTTAAAGACAGGTTTATACCAAATGGAGCTCAAAGAAGATTTCCTCCCCTGAATCAGGGTGAAACTTACCTTTCAAATTTCTATAAAATGTTCTGCATTCATTGACAAGTCAGTCTCTATATGTCCTAGTTGCTCAGAATTTAGTGTAGGGTGTTTTTTTTTTTGCCCTTTTCTTTAAAAAAGAAAGAAAAAATAAACTATCTTTTTTTCATTTTACATACCAATCCCAGTTCACACTCTCTCCCCTGCTCCCATTCCCTCCACCTACCCCCAACCACACACCCTCAGGGAGGGTAAGACACATTGTTTGGGGAAGGTCCAAGGCCCTGCCTACTATATCTAGGCTGAGCAAGGTATCCATCCAAAGACAATGAGTTCCAAAAAAAAGCCAGTAAAAGCAGTAGGGATAAATCCTGGTGCCACTGCCAGTGGTCCCACAGTCTGCCCCAGTCATACAACTGTCACTCACATTCAGAGGGTCTAGTTTAGACCTATGCTGTTTCCTTCACTGTCCTGCTGGAGTTGGTGTAATCCCATTAGCTCAGGTAAACTGTTTCAATGGGTGTATCCATCACGAATGTGAGGATGATCTGGCTGCAAGTCTGCCACCCCATGATCGCCAGGGTGATTCGGCTGATCTGACTGGCTGGCTAGGCTGGTGTCCTTTTCCTCCTTCACCAGCTCCATGCGCATCCCTTCCGAAGCTGCATGTTCCATCGAAGAAGAGGCCGATCTTTCACCAATAGAGGAGGACCGGTCTTTGGTCAAAGGCGTATGAGTAACTGCACTCCCCTGTTAGAACCTCCAGACAAGCTCTCAAGGTCCATTTATAACCTTTTCTTAAAACAATTCTAGAGCAAAGATCAGGTGTGCCAGCACAGCCAGCCAAGGCCATCTTAGTAGAATTAGCCTGACATGGAGCTAGCTGGTCTAGCCAAAACTGCCTTTCTATAATGGTTTAAGTATATCTTAGTTTACCACTAACAAGAATACATTTAGCCCTTCATTTACATGATATATGCAAGTAGTATTACCTAAAATCTTTTCTGGGAAAATAATTTTTAATATCCCAAAAGAAAAATAGGCATTTTATGAAATATAACTATACTTTAAAAAGATGTGAGTACAGGGTGAAAGAAACTGAATCCTGAGAACATAGAATACTAATAAAAAATTAAAACCTAGATGATTCAAGAATAGTTCATTACCTTAGATATTATATTGATATGGATGTTAAAGCAGGCATATGAACAATACAATGTATCTTTTCTTAGTATCTGAAGCTATGTCTCAAGCAAATGTACAAACTATCAATTTTCATTTGTACAGATGTTAAAAAAGCTACATTGGCCTCTACTTACTCATTTAGATATGATTCATGAAACATGTAGGCAAGGACATTTGTCATGAATTTTTTCCAACAGCTAATTTGTATCCATGTGAGCATGGCTAAAATCATATTTAATGATATTCTGATAGTGCATGCTTTACAAAATAACTGACCTATTAGGTCAACAAAAATTTTTGCCTAATCAGTTTATCAATGAATGAGGCCCATGCTTTGTTTGCATTCTCAAACAAAAAGAGACAAAAATAAATCTATCTAGCCCAGACTATTCCCTCTTGCTTTCTGCAGTGTGACACTCCCAGGGAGTATCACAAAGAAATCAGGAAAATTCAATTATTGAGCTGAAATCAAGTCTTTGAAAATTACAGTACAATGGCTTCTGCTTATTGCAGACACTTGAGGAAATGGTTATTTAGGTCAAATAACTGACTTATTCCAATAGAAATAGACAGGAAAACGATTGGTTGAAGAAGGCTGTGTGTCTGTTGTTCACTGTTGTCATTTAAAACCACAATCTTGTAAGACAGCATGTTCTATCTTTCCTCCTCCCAACCTATTTCAAGGCAGAACCTAGTTTTGACACCCTTCATCAGAGATTTTTAGTCAGGGAATGGCTAATCATCAGATTTCAGGATAAGTTTATATAAACAATTAGAGTATTCAAATATATATCAAGAGTCACAGTCACATAGGAGTTATTACTGTAATTACATGAAAATAATATAATGTGGCCTATACTGTAAGCAAGCCACAAAAAAGCAGTGCTTAATTTGTTTGACTTTCCAACAAAACACAAAGGAAAGCCTGTTTAAATCCTGATTTTACAAACAAAATACATAGACCTTAGAGTGGAGTTAAAAGATCATCAGGGACCAAACAGAAAGAGAAACCTAAAGGTCTGGAAAGTGTAATTTTTATTTCATTTTATTTTCCTTAATTGGCATCATACTGTGTTTATTACTATGAAAGCAAATATACTAACCCAAACCCAATAATGGGAGATTATGCACATCAAAACAGTGTTAAATTATTCCAATTTATGAAAAATAAATTCTAAGCAAAAATTATCATTTTTAGAATAATTCAATTTATAATTTTGAAAGTTAGTAGTAATTTCAAAATATTTCCCTTTTAGTGATATTATTACATCCTGACCACAGGTTCCCCTCATTCATTTTCTTCCAATCACCCCCACTACCCCTCTGCATGCCCACATCCACCATGCCTCCATTTTTATTCAGTAAAAGGCAGGCCTCCCATGGACATCAACCAAACATGGCTTACCAAGTTGCAATAGGACTAGGCACCTTCCCTTGTATTAAGGCTGTACAAGTTAGCCCAGTATGAGGAATAGGGTCTCAAAAGCTAGCAAGAGTCAGAGACAGACCCAGCTCCTGGTAGGAATCAAGACTATTCTTTAATGAACAAAACAAAAGCTTTCCTTGAAGATTCCAATGATTAAATGTTGTTATATTTTGTTTTCTTTTTATTTTTCTTCTATTGAAAAAATATTTTTAATCATACAATATATCCTGATTATGATTTCCCTTCCTGTTGGACTTTCTTGTTGGACTTTCTTTGAAGCCACTAGATCCCCAGTAATGATTCTAAGACTTACTATTAATTATGAAAGCTTGGCCTTTGGCTTAGGTTTGTTCCCAACTAGCTCTTCAATTAACAGGTTTCTATTAATCTATATTCTGCCACGGGCTCTTTACCTCTCTTCCATTCTGTACAACTGACTTCCGCAGTGTCCTGCTGGCATCTCCGGTTGTGCCAGATTCTAACATTCGGTTCCTCTCTGCCTGGAAGTCCTGCCTAACCTCTCCTGTTTAACTCTTGGCCCTTCAGCTTTTACAACACCAGTCACTCTATATCTTCATACAGAGTACAAATACCCCACAACACCTTCCTTCTATTCCTCCCAGTTCCTCCCCATCTCTCCTCTCCTCTGAATCAATTCTGTTTCTGTCTTCCATTAGGAAAGAGTAAGCGTCTAAGAGATAACAACCAAACATGAGAACATAAAATAAAATGAGATAAAAACTATCATGTCAAAGTTGAACACAGCAGCCCAACAGGAGGAGAAGAGTACTAAGAACAAGAAGATGAGTCACAGACACACTTTTTCTCATGATCTGGAGTCCCAGAAAAATACTAAACGAATAGCTGTAATATATGCCGAGGACTCGGTGCTGACCAGTGTAGGCTTGCTGCTTCAGTCTCTGTGAGCTCATGTCCACCTTGCTTAGTTAGTTAATTCAGAGGAACTTGTTCTCTTGGTGTCCTCCTGATGTCCTCTATCCACTCGGACTCTTACAGTCTTCCACCTCCTCTTTCCTGGAAGAGCTCTAAGTGGAGGGATGTGATGGAAAGCTCCCATTGAGCTCTCCATGTAATGTCTGGCCATGAGTCTCTGCATCTGTTCCCATATGCTACTGGAGGAAGCCTCTCTAATGATAAGTGAATAAGTCACTGATCTCTAAGTACAACAGAATATCAATGGGAGTCATTTTATTGATACTGGTTTTTTTTTTAACCAGTAGTGTTTGATTTTACCCTAGGTCTCTGGGTTATCTAGTCTCAGGTTCTTGGTCACCCAAACAGTGTTGGGTATGGGTTCTGTCTCATGGAATGGGCTTTAAGTCAAATCAGATATTGAGTAGCTGTTCTCACAAATTCTGTGCCACCATTGCCCTTGCTTATTTTGTGGGCAGGACAGACTGTAGTTCAAAGATTTTCTGGCTGGGATGGTATCTACAACACTCTTTTAATAGCCTTCAGAGTAACTTCCTGCACCAAAGAGACCAGAACATAAGGGTAAAGACTCCATGTAGGCACCAGCTCAGCTTCTCTGTGTTCAATGAGTTATGCAGTGTGGTGCGCAGTAATAGGGCTCAGGTGTCAGTTTGCAGAGAGCTAACTTTTGTTGTTAACTACAGGCTGGGTGTTTGGGAATTTCCATGGACCCCCTTGGAGACCAACTCAGTGAACTGCAACTCAGTCCTGCTGCTGGGAGCCTTGCCTGGCAACAAGGGATGACCAGTTGAGATTCTGTATCCCGCAATACTAGAAAATCTCATTAGAATCACCTTCATACATTCCAGGATGTTTCTACTACAATGGGTTTTTACATCACCCACCCTAAGCCCTCCTCCAATTAAAGCTGGATCTTACAACACTCTCCCCCTCCACCCCATCTGTCACCCAAACATTATCCCCTACTCCCAGTCCCATATGGTTCCAAGACATCTATACATTCTATTCTATTTCCCCTCCCAGGGAAATTCATGCATCACCCCAAACTCCTCCTCTTTACTTGACCTCTCTGAGTCTACAGATTTTAGTTGAGTTATCATTTACTTAAGAACTAATATACACTTATAAGTGAATGCATACTGTGTTTATCTTTCTGGGTCTGGATTACCTCTTAGGAAGATTTTTTTTCTAATTCTGTCCACTTGTCTGCAAATTTCATAGTGTCATTGTTTAAAATAAATTTATTTATTTATTTATTTATCATACCAACAACAGTTTCCCCCTCTCCTCTCACTCATTCCCCACACCCTCCCTCTATTCCAACCCCCAGTCCACTGGGATTTCTTTTGTGTCCTTCTTCAAGTCCTCCTCCATTTCTGTTTGGAAAAGGACAGGTCTCTATGAGTATCAACAAAACATAGCATATCAAGTTGCAGTAAGACTATGCACCTCCCCATGTATTAAGGCTGGGCAAGGTGACCCAATATAAGGAGTAAGGTCCCAGAGGTCTATAAAAGAGTCAGAGACAGCCCCTCTTCCCACTGTTAGGAGTCCCACAAAAGAACCAAATTACACAAATGTAACATATATGCAGAGTGCCTAGGTCAATCTCATGCAAACTCCCTGGATGTCAATTAAGCCTCTATGCACCCCTATGAGCCCAGGTTAGTTGATTGTTAGTTGTTGATTGGTTTCTTATGGTGCCCTTGACCCTCTGAATCTTACAAATCCTTCTTCCCATTTTCTCCTAACTCCACCTAATGTTTGGCTCATGAATGTGTGGCTGCATCTGTTTCCATCAGTTTTGGAATGAAGCCGCTCTCATGACACTTGGGCTAAGCATCAATCTGGCCACAGGAGATGGCCAGGTCAGGTTACATAGCTACTATTGCTAGGAGTCTAAACTGAAGTCTTTCTTGTAGATTCCTGGGAGATTCCCTCCCTTGCACCAGGATTTTACCTGACCCTGAAATGCCTTCCATTTTCAGTAGTCTCTTTCAGTATAATCCCCCTCTATCCTCCACCAATCTGATTGCTCATATTCCCAAGTTGACCCACTTAGTCAACTCATGAAGTCTCTTCTATTTCCTCTTCCCAGGGACATCTAGTTGTCCCCTATGAACCTTTCTTGCTACCTAGCCTCTCTGGTACTGTGGATTGTAGGACAGTTACCCTTTATTTCACAGCTAGTTTCTGCTTGTGAGTACAATGTGTATCTTTATCAGTCTGGGTTACTTCACACAATATGCTTTTTTTCTAATACCGTCCATTTGCTTTCAAATTTCCTGGTGTCCTTGTTTTTAACCTGATAAGCTGAGTAATACTCCATTGTGTAAATGTACCACATTAACTTTATCTATTTCTCAGTAGAGGAGCATCTAGGTTGTTTCTGGGTTCTGGCTATTACAAATAATACAGCTATAAACATAGCTGAGCATCCTTTGGGTATATGCCCAAAAGTGGTGTAGCTAGGTCTTGGGGTAGACTGATTCCAATTTTATGAAATACTGACACACTGACCTCCAAAGTATTCTGGTGGTGACTCTTGCATTTGGAGTTCCTGTTTGCTTACTCAGATTTTCCATTTTTAGGATTTCCTCCTTTTTGTTTTCTTTATTACTACTATTTCTATTTTCAGAACTTGAACAGTTTCCTTTAACTATTTGTTTGCTTTTTCTTGGCTTTATTTTAGACATTTATTAATTTTTTTCCAGTTTACTTTTTTCCCTCAGTTTCCTAAAGGATTTGTTCATATCCTCTTTAAGGACCTCTGTCACCTTCATGAGGTAATTTTAAAGGTCATTTTCTTGTGCTTCAGCTTTGTTGGATTGTTCAGGTTGTAGGATAGCTGGGCTCTGGTGATATCATTTTGCCTTTTCTATTCTCGATTGTTCTTACATTGGTGTTTGGTGTTTAGGCATCTGGATTTGGGATGACTATAGGTCTAGATGTTGATTCCCACATTTGTCTTTGTTAAATGGGTGCTTTGTTTCTTGGTTTCTCTTTGCTCTCTGGTCTTCCTACCTAAATGGCCAAGAGTCCTGGTTTCTACTAGTTTGTCTTTATGTTCAATAGCGTGTTTCCTCTGGAGTTTTGAGGGTTAAATCTGGTCTGGCCTCTGAGGTCCCTAGGACTACCCTGTCAGCTACATGGCTTCTCCTGACTTTGTCTACTCTTTCCTCCTCTATCTGCTTGGAACTCCCACCTTGCTCTATTCTACTAAGCCACTGGCTGAAACAGATTTATTTATTAACTAATAAAGGCAGCACATAGACAGAAGGACCTCCCACACCACTGTTTCTTTTATGAACTTGGGTGCTTTTTGATTAGAGCACAGATGTTAAAAATTAAAGTGACATCCTGATGGATTTTTCTTTTAGAGACTACGTAGTCATTTCCTTTAGTGAGTATGTATGTATTTAGTTTGAAATCTATTTTGTTAGATATTAAATTGGTTACACTATCTTGCTTCTTAGATCCATCTGCTTGTTATATCTTTTCCCAATTCTTTACCCAAAGGTAATGACTGTCCTTGATGTTGAGGTGTGTTTCCTCTATATTGCAGAAGAAGGGATCCTGTTTTTGCATCCATTCTATTAGACTGTGTCTTTTTATTGGGCAATTGAGATCACTGATATTGAGAGGTAACAATGACCAATTATTTTTGATTCACATTTTCTATTTTCTATTATTTTTATTATTGTTGTTATTATTGTTAGTGGTGGGCTGTGTATGTGTGTTTCCTTTCTTTGTTTTTTTCTAATGGGATAGTACCTATTTCCTGTATAGATAACCTCCTTGGGTTAGAGTTTTCCTTCTATTAATTTCTGTGGAGCTAGGTTAGTAAATAGACATATTTAAATTTGACTTTAACATAGAATATCTTATTTGCTTCAGCTATGGTGGTTGAAAGTTTTTGCTGGGCATAGTAGTCTAGGGTGACATCTGTGTTCTCTGAGAGTCAACAGCAAAGCTGTTCAGGCCTTTTAGACTTTCAGAGTCTCCATTAAAAAGTCAGGTGCAATTCTGAAGGGTCTACCATTATATGTTCCTTGGTTTTTTTCCCTTACAGCTTTTAATTTTTTCTTTGTTCTGTGTGTATAGTATTTTGATTATTATGTGGCAAAAGGACTTTATTTTCTGGTCCAATCATTTGATATTTACATGCTTCCTATACTTTTATAGGCATCTCCTAATATAGGTTAGGAAATTTTTCTTCTATGATTTTGTTGAAAATATTCTCTGTGCCTTTGAGCTGAAATTCTCCTATTATTTGAGAATTTGAGCTGGAATATTCCTATTATTCTTGGTTTGGTATTTTCATAGAGTCCCAGATTTCCAGAATATTTTGTTTCAGGGATTTTTAGATTTAATATTTTCTTTGACCAATACACTTATTTACTCTATCATATCTCCAATGCCTGCGATTCTCTCTTCCATTTCCTGTATTCTTTAAGCGAAGCTTGCCTCTGTAGTTTCTGTTCAAATTCATAAATTTTTCATTCCCATAATTCTTTCAGTTTGTGTTTTTTTATTGCCCTATTTCCATTTTCAGGTCTTGACAGCTTATTCCTTTCTTTCAACTGTTTGTGGGTTTGTTTATTTAGGTTTTTTATTGTTGTTGTTGTTGCTTTCTTTAAGGGATTTGTTTATTTCTTCTTTAAGAACCTCTATCATCTTCATCTAGGTCTTTTTTTTCCTGTGCTTCAGCTATGTTGGAATATTCAGGGCCTGCTGTTTTAGGCTAGCTTGGTTCTAATGGATATATATTACCCTGGCTGTTTGTCTTGGCTCTGTGTTTAGGATGGTTATAGGTGTAGGTACTGATTTCTGGATTTGTCTTTGTTGGATAAGGGTTTTATTTCTGTTTTTATTTCCTCTCTGGATTTTCTAAGAGTGTGCCTGGTTTTCTGGCCTACACCACTGAAGTGTTCATAAAGAATATCTTCTGGTATTGGAGGCTGGGTTACCAAGATGTATTGAGGAAAGAATGACTGAGGAAGAAGGTTTTTGCAATCCTTTGGGATTGGAATCATAGAGGAAAAGGAGATCATATTGGGTTTCTAAAACTTGGAGAAGTGACATCTCAAGACCAGTAGGAACAGTGAAAAGTTTGCCTTCAGCTTACTTATTGTTCTAGGAGGGGAAGCTCTTGGGTTAGTAGGGGGAGCCTGCTGTGGTTTGGGCCTCGGACAAAGCAAGGAGTTGGAGGAAGAAGTTTGAATGGGAAGATCTATGAGATCCATAGAAGATGAGAGCAGGGGATCAGGGAAAGCTAACAAGTGTGTCCTGCTAGAGATCTGGGTATGATACTGGGGGATTGGTCTGGGGGAATACCGAGAGAAGAGCTAGTTTATTGGCAGGAATGACGTGTGAGTTAGCAGGATGTGCTTCCTGGTGTTGGGGGCTATGATAAAGTAACAGAGTACTGGGAATAAGGTTAGAAGGGGTTGACTGTGGGATCCACAGGAGATGTGGGCACGGGGAAGGAAGACTGCAGCTAGTGTTCTGTTGCAGAGCTAGGGACAAGACTTGGGGATTGGATTTTGACAGGAGAAAGGAGTGGTGAGGCTCTTCGGGTTAGCTTATCTGGTTCCCTGCTCTGCCTAGCTGGTGTGTTCCCAGTGAATCTTTAACTTTTAAACTATTAAAAATCAAAACATAGCTTCCTTCTTATGAATCTGGATTACTGCCATGATAATAAGACAAAAACTGTTCTTTATAAACTTTGGGTGTGCATTTACATATAATACTTTATAAGAATAAAACCAATTTATCCATTAGATCTTTTAATTAAATGTCATGAGTGTTGTATATGTAAATTAAATCATATCAAAAATAGACTATTGTTTAAATTGATGCCTATAGTTTTTTAACTTAAAAGAAAAGACTGACTACCACAACTCCTAAAACACATGCAGATGTAAAAACTATTGAGATGACTAAAGTAATTGAATTCTGGATATATTCTTAACATAGAGCTACCAGAATTCTAATTGCAATGAGTATGAGAATAATTATCATATGTTTAAAAAAATAATGTCAAAGTTTTCTGGATGTCCTAAAAAGGATAGCTGTATGAAACTGCAGTCAGGGAAAGATGAAAATGCTTAATTGTGAATATGTTAAACATGATACACCAACTAGAGATGTTGCACCAAAATATTCAGACACACACACACACACAAACACACACACACACACTTATGTACACACACCTACCTGGAGTCCAGAGAAGATAAGTTGTGAATTTCTGGCCTATCAATGTCACATTAGTACTTAAGTCTACCAAGAGAATACAGCATATGCTGTGACATCCTGAGCTAAGAGTTGAGAAGATGAAAAATCTGAGAAGAAATGCTCAGAAATTGATAGAGGAAGCCAAGTTTGAGTGGGGTCCCGGGGTAAAGAAAAGGTGATTCAAGGAGGAATAAGTTTTTCAAGGAAGACAGATCAAGAATGATGGTTTGATTAACAATAATGATGGTGATAATCATTGTCTTTGAAAATATAAATTAAATGAAGAGATGAAGGTGATGTTTGGTTTGAATTGGAAATGAGAGCAGACATTTTGAAACCAGGAAACAAGGAAACTTGAGGGTTTTAATCTAAAAGGAACCAAAGAAAAAAGGCAGTGGCTGAGAAGAGCAATGAGGCATATAAACGGTTTTTAAAATATGCACATGAGAAAATTCTGTTGAGGTGAAGGACCCTGAATTTAAAATGCAACCTCATCATCATGTGGTATGATTTTCTCATGTGTGGGTTTGCTGCAGAAAAAGCACAGGGTTGAGTTTAGTCAGAGTTGGATTCTTAGAACATGGTTATAACAAGGCAAAAGCAAATCAGGCAGTTAATTTGACTGTAACAGAATTATTAAAATATTTGGCAATAAAATTTAAGATAATTATAATATGAGGACACTAGAAAAATAAAAATATGAATGGTTTCCTACATTAGGTGGTGTTGAAACATTATTACAGAAAGCTACCAGAGGAGGAAGAAAAAAATTATCAGACATTGAATGTTAGAGAGTGACTGACTTAGAATTGAGCCTACAGAGATATTGTGACTTTGATAATAGCTCAGTCTCAGATGTGAAGATGTGAAACAGAAGCAAGAAAGAAAATGATTTGCTGCATTCTCTCTCTCTCTCTCTTTCTCTCTCTCTCTCTCTCTCTCTCTCACACACACACACACGTCAAGCACAATTTAGCTGATCAAAATGGTAGATATCTTTAATCTCATCACTCACAATCAAAAGACAGAGGCTGGCAAGTTTGAGACCATACTGATCTACCTAACAAGTGTCAGGTGAGCTTTGTTGCATAGAAAAAAAGAAAAAGAAGGAGAATGAACAAGAAGAGAATGAAGGAGGAAGAGGAAGGGATTCTTTTTTATGTATACAACATTCTGTCTGCCTCCATGTATGCCTGCAAGCCAGAAGAGGGTGCCAGATCTCATTACAGATGGTTGTGAGCCACCATGTGGTCACTGGGAATCAAACTCAGGACCTCTGGAAGAGCAGACAGTGCTCTTAACCACTGAGCCATCTCTTCAGCCCCAGGAAGGGGTTCTTATATAAGAACATTCACAGAAAGTTATAGCAAGGAAATTTATTGAAAGTGAATGAGTGTAGATATATTCATATAGACATGACTGGACTGTTCAGAGAAAAGACTGACCCATTGGGCAATTTTATCCTGTTATTTTGTTCTCTGTGTTTTGGAGCAACATTTCCTCATCCCTTTTCTGGATTAAGGTTTTTAAATATTCTTCCCTCCTTCCAAGTACTCATTCAGAACTGGTTGGAGATAGACTCTGTTTACTCTTTTTTGAAACTGTTAAAGATCTCAGAATTGATCCCATGACTGCCTGGCTAGGACATTCTATTACCTTGGGGCTAAGACATCCTATTACTTTTAAATTGAGGTTTTATGCCAAAATCTGAGGTCAGGGTGTTGCAATTTGTCAGGCTTCACAAACAGGATAGTAATGTAGGATGCCCTTCTGCATGCTGTGAATATATCTTATTAGCATTGGTTAATAAAGATGTTGATTTGGTCAATAGCCAGTCAGAATAGAACCAGGTAGGGAATCCAAGAAGAGAGACAAGGGTGAAGAAGGTAGTGTCAGAAAGATGCCAGCAGCCACCAGAAAAGCAAGTGGTGAGATAACAAGTCATGAGCCTCATGGTAAAATATAAAAAAAAATAAATGGGTTAATTTAAAAGTAAGAGCTGTTAGTAATAACCCTGAGTCATCAGCCACACTTTTAAAATTAATATAAGCCTCTGGATATTTATGTGGGAACTGGCAGGTAGGAGAGAAACTTCCAGTTAAAAGATAGTGTTCGCACTGTCTTCTAGCTTCCCCCCCCTTGCCCAAGCACCCCTGTTTATCTTTTACCTAATGCATTGAATGACTGGAGCTAGACATGGGATGTACATACATGGATGGCCAAAATCAAATAGAGGTTGTTATGGAGAAAATTGTAATTCAGAAGTAAAACTCTTTAAGAAATTGATCCATAAGCAACTCAGAGGCATGAGGGGCATCAGAGAGACAAGACATACTTCTGTGACCAAGCCCAAGATGAGAAATCCAAGATCCATCCCTGTGGTTGTTAATTTCATTGGATCTGGAAACAAGTAAGAAACACACCTCTAGGTTGATCTTTGAGGTCATTTCCTGGACCAATTAAGAAACATAGACCCTCCAATTTGGGCATCAGCCTTCTAGCAGCAGACTAAACAAACAGACATAAGGAAAATCAGCTGCTTTTTGCCTGTCTGCCATTGACTCTTGTTGGTAAGCGCATCAAATCTCTGTTGCTACTGTTGCCAATGTTGTTGTTGCCATCTTCCACTGAAGTCAGAAAGAACATAGATGCTACATCCTTCCAATGTACACTGAAGGCCAGTGGCTCTCACAGAATTCTCCAGGGCTTCAGCCTCAGGGTGGGTCTGCTGAAGCATACAGACCTACGGACTGTGCAGTTAGCTACCAGTTTCTCAGCATCCCAGTATTCAAATAACCATTGTTGGACTATCTAGATTTTACCAATTTAATAAATCTCCATTGTAATATATATTTTGAAAAGCTTGAGGGGTTGTTATAGGTTTATATATCTGAGTTCAGGGAGCACCTGCTGAGATTTCCAGGTTTTTGTGTCCTGAAACAAAGCTGGGTCAGGGAAACATAGATAGTAATATAAATGGAGACTGTTTATTACAAAGGAGAAAGATGTTCCCCAAAGTAAAATTTGACTAGTAAGCTAGACAGGGCTGAGATTAGAGACCCTTAGGTCCCCCAGTGTTGTGACCCTTTGTAAACTGTTTTCTAAGCTCCTGCCTCCTGGATTCAGAGGTGGTGTGGTTTATCTCATGCATGCTGTTTTATTATGACCATACTTGTTGTAGGAGGCTGAGTGTTTTTTCCCAGCTGCTCAGCCCTGAAATAACCACACAGAAACTGTATTAATTAAATAATTGCTTGGCCTAGTTTTTATTGGCTAGCTCTTACATCTTAATTTAGCCCATTTCCATTATTTTATATTGGTGCAGGAGAATTGTTTGTATTCTGTCAATTATGTTTTAAATTAATGCTGACTGGACAGGCAGGAAGTATAGGCAGGAAAACCAGACAGGAAGTATAAATGATGCAATGAGAACAGGAAAATTCTGGGAAGGAGGAAGTTGATTCCTTGCATCCTGCACAGATCACCGAGGAAGCAGGATGTGACCTGCCAGCTGAAAAAGTTACTGAGCCATATGGCTAAAATAGATCAGAACAATGGGTTAATATAAGCTACAAGAGTTGACAAGAAGCCTGAGCTAATGGGCCAATCAGTTTTATAACTTATGGAGATCTCTGNAAGTATAGGCAGGAAAACCAGACAGGAAGTATAAATGATGCAATGAGAACAGGAAAATTCTGGGAAGGAGGAAGTTGATTCCTTGCATCCTGCACAGATCACCGAGGAAGCAGGATGTGACCTGCCAGCTGAAAAAGTTACTGAGCCATATGGCTAAAATAGATCAGAACAATGGGTTAATATAAGCTACAAGAGTTGACAAGAAGCCTGAGCTAATGGGCCAATCAGTTTTATAACTTATGGAGATCTCTGTGTTATTATCTTTGGGGCTTGCTGGCTGCAGGGAACTGGGCAGGACATAAACCCCAACAAGCAGGACCCACATGTTACATTATATTTTATCACAAGGTTAATGGCCTACTGACAAGGTTCCAGCTGGAAGCTCGCATTTTTCCCCTCTGGAGGCTACATGGCATCTCTCCCACTCTACCTTCATTCTCCCAGCATTCAGTATAGTTCTCCCTGCCTGGTTCTACTCTGCTCTATCAACAGGCCAAGGCACTTTCTTAATTCATTAATCAATAAAAGCAACATATATATACAGAAGGACTTCCTATATTATCTCCCCTTTTCTGTTTAAATAAAAATGAAGGTGTTAACTTCAACATAATAAAATTACATATAACAAGAAAGGTATCAAGCAAGAATTACAGTTACAACATTTATAAATACTTTATCTTTTATCATAACTAGGGAAAACTATAACAATCTATTCTTCAACTCCATCAGATAATCCAGAAAGATATATTGCCTAAGTAAACAGAAAGTGCATTGTAAGCAAGTTCAAAAACTCTAGAATTGACAGAGAAATCTCACTGCCTAGACAGTCACCCAAAGTTCTTCTGTATCCAGTCTTCAACCCATAGGCCAATAGTATCCAGAAGACTTTTTCATGAAGCAGGAAATTTGAAAATCTGTTCTACCTTGTGATGGCAAAGTCTATCAGTTGCTTTCTTCTGTGTCCTGCAGAATGTCTAGCAGACTCTTTCCTGAAGCAGGAACACCAAAGGATCGCCTCATCTTTGGCAAGTTCAGCAGTCATTTTTCTGTGGGTCCTGCATGTCCAGTTCACACAGCATAACTTTAAGCAGTCCAGGCAAGAGCAGTTTCTTGCCCAAAAGGCAAACAAACTCCATGCAGAGTCTCTTTGATGCCCATCTTCCTCTTGAAGTAGACTGGTGCTGCCAGGAGCAGATGTATCTCATTGTCATGAAAAGTCTTAAGCTCTTAAAACATTTTTAATGCCATATTCTGAAGGTCTCTGAAAGATTTAAGAATATCTAACTAATATGACTACAAGATTGACTATTATAGATGAATATCTATTAACCTGTATTTCTTAATTATACATTACATTTTTAAATGAATTGCAGAAACACAATACCTTAATCAAGAGCAGAAATATATATTTAAATGTTTATTTTATATATATAAATATTTGTTTTATATATAAAACAAAATTAACTTTAAATTTGTACTAATAGACAAGATCCATACCAATGCAAATCTCTATAGTATATCCTCCTTTAAGTGTAAATAAACATTTATATACAATATTTGAGAATATGGACATAGTTCTCTCCAAACTGCTTCCTGCTTTTTTCTGGGCAAAGTATTTTGGAGGTGTTCATGGCAACTTTTTGGAGGGTCTTAGTCCATCAAACCACATTAGTCTGGAAGGATTCCACAGGTTCTCATCCTCTAGGGAAATAAAATAAGAACCTCTTTTCCAAAGCAACATATTCTTAGACCCATATTTTGAAGTTAAGACACCTTTAAGATATATATGTTGGTTTAGCTTAGCAGCCTGTACAATGAAATGCTTCCGTGCTTAGCTCACTCACAGTCAAAAAGTTCAAAGAAAACAAAGTAATATACATAGTCCAAACTCTCTGTGTATTTTCCATCTTTATATTACTTATTTTTCTTTATTTCTTTATTTCTATGACAGTCTGTACTCTGTCTCTTTAAAGACTTTGGTTTATTTTTGTGAACCTTTTACTTCTTTTTATAAGTGTCTATATTCTTTTTGTTTTCTTTCCCATGCCTACATACATTTATCTAACTCTGTGACCCGTTTGAGGTCTTTTCTATCTGATTCTGTCTTTATTGTGTATCTGCAATCCTTTTCTGACCAGAACTGCTTCTTAAAATGCTAAAGCAGGGGCTGGAGAGATGGCTCGGTGGTTAAGAGCTATTTCCTGCTCTTCCAAAGGTCCTGAGTTCAATTCCCAGCAACCACATGGTG
>LOEQ01008642.1:35827-49927 GCA_001685075.1 Bramus lutescens
TTTTGCTGGGATTTTGATGGGTATTGCATTGAATCTGTAGATTGCTTTTGGTAAAATTGCCATTTTTTTTACTGTGTTAATCCTACCTATCCAAGAGCATGGGAGATCTTTCCCTTTTCTGATGTATTCTTTAAGATTTAAAGCCCTTGTTATACAGGTTTTTCATTTCTTTGTTTAGAGTTACCCCAAGATATTTTATGTTATTTGTTGCTATTGTAAAGGGTGATGATTCTCTGATTTCTTTTCAGCTCCTTTATCATCTGTATATAGGAGGGCTACTGATTTTTTTTAGTTAATCTAATTTCCTGCTACATTACCAAAGGTGTTTATTGGTTGTAGGAGTTCCCTGGTGGTATTTTTGGGGTCACTTATGTATACTCTCATATCATCAGGAAATAGTGATAGTTTGACTTCTTCTTTTCCTATTTGTATTCCATTGATCTCCTTTTATTATCTTATTGCTCTAGCTAGAACTTCAAATAGTATATTGAATAGATATGGAAGCAGTCGACAGTCTTGTCTATTCCTGATTTTGGTGGGATCGCTTTGAGCTTCTCTCCATTTAGTTTGATGTTGGCTGTTGATTTGCTGTATATTGCCTTTATTATGTTTAAGTGTGTTCTTTGCATCCCTGTTCTTTCCGAGATCTCACTCATGGAGGGGTGCTGAATTTTGTTGACGGCATTTTCAGAATCTAATGAGATGATTATGTAGTTTTTTTTCTTTCAGGTTGTTTATATGGTGGGTTACATTGATGAATTTTTGTGTGTTAAACCATCCCTGGTTAGCTTGGATAAAGGTTTGTGTATTTTGGTATTTTCCCAAAGAACCAACTCTTTGGCTCATTGTTTCCTTGTATTGTTTTGGTTGTTTCTATTTTGCTGATCTCAGCCATCAGTTTGATTATTTCTTGTTGTCTGGTCCTTCTGGGTTCTAGGGCCTTCAGGTGTTCTGTTAATTCACTAGTGTGGGATTTTTCCAGGTAATTTATGTAGGCATTTAGTGCTATTACTCTTAGCACTGCTTTCATCATGTCCCATAATTTTGGATATGTTGTGCTTTCATTTTCAGTTGAATTTTAGGAAGTCCTCAATTTCTTTCTTTATTTCTTTCTTGACCCAGTAATGATTCACTTAAGCATTGTTCAGTTACCTCTTTAAAAGCATTTACAAGTGCTTTATTATCCCAGTCATACCAGATCTACCACACCCAATCTAAGTTATTAAACCTTAGGAATTTTGTGCAACAGAGGGTTGCTTCCTCAGTCTGCACATCCTATATAGAAATCGTGCTGTATGTGGCATCACATCCATAACAATGGGATGGCAGAGTCTCAGCTGTCAGCAATATCTCTAGTCATTTTAACAGGAGATGGAGAGTAACACACAGCCTGATGATTCCTCACGTGACAGCAGTCATGCTCCTGGATGCTTTGTGACCTACGAAAGTCACCTTAAAATGCTTAATATCATGTGAATGGGCAAACGTACCCTCTACTTAAAGGATACTATTTGTAAAAATCAATAATAATTATTGAAGGTACTGATATCACAAGTTGACATGTGGAAAAACTGAAGCATGGAACAAGCTAAATAGAAATTGTAAGAATGAAAACCACAATACTAATACTGAGTCCAAATGTTTTATGCACAGTGCTTCTTTCTCTTTTCATGTTAAATGTTTATAAATCTTTAAGTCTTAAAATACCAAATAGGATCCGGCTGGAAACACCACTCAGTGGATAAAGGTGCCTGCCACTGAGCCTAACAAGCTGAGTTTTAGCCCCATAACCCACATGGTGAAATGAGAGAGCACAGTGCAACAAGTTGTCTTCTGACTTCCATGTATTTGCTATGGCACACGTGTACGTACACATGCGCATATACATGTGTGTGCACACATACACTAAAAACCATTTTAAGTGACATCACATGAAGTGTTGTTTTATATTCCTGAAGAGAAATTACCAAAGATGAAATAGCCAGATCCACATAGTCTCTAACAGGCAATACAGTGCAAATAAATGTTATTTACTATGTGTAGCAAACAAATTCTGAAGTCATTCAGAAATTATAAATGTATATAACTGTTAATTTATGATGTATGATGACATCAGGATCCTAGAGGAATTAAGAGGAGAAGCTCCCCCAACCTTGACTGTTGCTAGGAGTCTCTGGATATAGAAGAAAGGACTAGCTATTGGGTGTCACAAAGGTAGAATGACAGTCACCCTTCTCTCCTTCTATTTCCCTTCCAATGCGTCCTTCCACCTTTTCTCACAAAAATCACTACTCTCCTGGTAGATGATAGGCATTAAGATATGAAGAGGTAAGGAGGATTATAAGACCTCTTCTCACCCCAACACACACAAGAACGCACACTTGCAACCATTAATGGGATATTCAGATGAAATGTAAGATTCAGTGAGACACTCTGAAAATCTTGTAACATTCAAACTCTACACATGCCCAGTTTTATAGGGCAGGGATAGGCTGTAACTTGTCAGAATGTATTTATTACAGCTCTCAACCTATGAGTTTATTAGCACCCTCTCTAATGCCTGAAACCTTTTGGTTTTACACACTGATATGTTTATAGTTGACACGCACTATCTTTCCTGGCTTTTGTGCCCACATTTGTTTACCCTGACACATGATGCCATAGCTTTATGTCTAGATAAGATTCCAAATGTTTTCACTGAAATCACTCAGAATTATAGAAAAGAGATGCATTAATGACCATGAGGGAACACGGATCCTAGAATCTCTGTTCTCTGGCATCTGTTAGTAAATATCTTGCTACCTCCAGTGATTTTAGGATATACATTGTTTACCTGTGACACAGCAGAAATATCTCCTGCATATTGTGGGGGAAATTCTGCATCTGGCTTCATGGATCTGAGAGCTGTTTACAGCCATCTGGTGAGAAGTCTTCCTTACACTTCACCTGCGATGATTTGTATCGGGCTTTTTGTCTCTTATGGTGCATGAAAAGGACAAATGAAAGTCCTTCCCCTGCAATATCATCCCCGCTCATAAAAGTTACTTTTCCAGACTCTAATTACTGCCATGATAGCCTATCTTCATTCTCGTGTCAGAGGTCTGATTTTGCTTTCTTTTCCAATTACGTTGTTTTTAAGAGCTTTATGTTTTTTAGTCTGCTGTGGATCCTTCATTCTATAAAAAAAAAACAATAAAAGTTAACATTGGTGCTAAATTACAGCAATTGGTTACAGTATATTTTATCTCAATCTATGTCTTCATTCTCCTCTATGAGGATTCAGTTAAATGTGTATTTGTTAGAGTATTGTTGAACACTGTGACCATAACCCAATTTTAAAATGCTAGCCTTTGGTAAGTGACTCAAATGGAGACAAGGTTCTATTCCATTTTAAGTTGCCAGAGATTGTAATATAATGTTGTATAAGACATTCAGTTTCAGCTTGAGACTGTGGAATCACAGCTCAGACCCTGAATCCTATATTTTGCTTGTCAGTTTTGATATCCACCATTCTACGTGGGTTCCTTTACAATAGATGTTGTATAATTTTGTTGAACCCACTGACACTTTTAGTTATATATAAAGTTAGAGAAAATAAACAAAATATTTTATGATGATGCTATATAACCAGGAGTGCCCAAAGAACCGAGGAGGTTGGCAAGAAGCCCTTATTTCTCACTCATGAGTATGCCAGTCCACAGTGATTAATACATGATCCAGGACTGGGCTTGCTTGCTCCACATCTACCATCCTAGGACACATCCTTTAGGAGCAGAGCAACCAGTAGTAAGCACTGCTCGAGGTACAGGGCAGGAGCAGCAAGGTGAGAGCCCCAAGTGGAAACACATTAAAGCCATGAAAATATACAGAATGTTACCTCACAAACAACCCAATGGTCAACCAACTCTCCTGCAAAGTTAAAATCAGTGAGGAGTATGGGCCACAGAAG
Organism: Bramus lutescens; assembly: GCA_001685075.1. Taxonomy (NCBI): domain Eukaryota; kingdom Metazoa; phylum Chordata; class Mammalia; order Rodentia; family Cricetidae; genus Bramus; species Bramus lutescens. The sequence goes on from LOEQ01008642.1 coordinate 39,777, forward strand.
GGAGGGAAGGGAAGAAAGGTCCATCCATTGTTTTAATTTGCAGGATTCACCCCTGGGTAAAATTGTCAGTTGCTGGCTTTTCTCTCCCGGCAGCCCAAATAGCATCTCCAGACATTATGAAAAGTAGCCAGCAGGAAGGAGATTTCAAGGACAGTACCAATTTGGTTTCTCCAAACCCTGTAACCAAAGTGTGTATTGTCTTCAGCAATAGGGTCTTGCCATCAAGTTCCAGTAGGCACCCAAGAACAACACAACCTAATTTTGGAACATTTTCTTAATCTCCTTGAAACCTACTACCCATCTGAACTCATTCCCCATTCCTTTGAAGCTGCCCACAGCCTTAGCCAATTACAAATCTACCTTCTATCTGTTCATATTCACCAATTATAGACATTTTAAATAACATCATATAATATATGTCTTTTGTGATTAACATTTCTTAATGCTTATTTGTTTGCTTATTTGTATGCTTTCTTGAGTCAGGGTCTCATGTACCCAGGTTGGCTTTTAATTCACTATATAGTAGAAAATGACCTTGACCCTTTGATCCTGTTTCTTTTACTCTTAAATGCTGGGATTTGTTGGCCATCAAGTCCAGTTTGTGTCGGTCCAAGAACTGAATCCAGGGATCCATGCATGATAGACAAACACTCAACCAACAGAAGTACATACCAGCCCCTATGAATAACTTTTCAATAAGTGCAATTTCTCTTGAAGTGTATCATTCTTGCAATGTACATCATGTATCAAGACTTCATTCCTGATTATTATGAGTAATATTCCATTCTATGAGAATACTGAATTTATTTCCCATTGAAGTGGTAGGAATCTGTATTGTTTCTATCTCAGAGATGTTATGGTGACTATTTGTCACAACCTTTCATGTGTGAGACTTAGTGAAGCTATATTTTAGCCCTTTATGTATATATCTATAATTGAAATTGCTGGGACTGGGATGCAACTGAGTTGCTACAGTACATTCTTGCATGTATAAAGCACTGAGTTCTATTCCTAGTACTGTATAAACTATGCACGGTGTCATATGCTTATAATCCTAGTATTCAGAAGGTAGATGCTAGTTATCCTGGATTACAATGTAGTTCAAGGCCAACCTTATTTCCATGAACTATAGAAGGAAAGAGACAGGAGATGGAGGGAGTGAAGGGGAGGGAGAGAGAGAAAGATGAGAGTGATAAATTGAAAAATTGGAAAAGTGATTAAGTCATGGTACAGTTAAATGAGGTTATGTTATATAAATACAGCATAATTATATACGTTTTCAGTGAGTCATTCCTTTCAAAGAGTTGCCAAATTGTTTTCCAAAATGCCTACTCTATTTTAGTCTCACACTAATAATAAACAAGGTTTCCAGTGCAGCACAACCTTATCAGCATTCTCTCTGGTCATCTTTCTTACAGCCATTCCCAGCGGGTGTGTAGAAGTACCTCACTATGGCGTTGATTCACATGTACTTAATTGCCAATGGTACCAGACATCTTTTTCTAGGCATACAATGCCTTCTTTAGAGTATTAATTATCAGCTGGTACTCTTTGTCCATCTTTTGAATTGAACTGTTGTAAAATGACATTATACATTATATATGCAAGTACCTTGCCTGATATGTGAGTTGAGTTTATCACCCACCATACTCTTAGTCCTAATCACTACTAGCAACACGTAGAAGAAAGAAGCATTCATTACTATGCAGCCAGCATTACACTTTCTTTTATTGATTGTGCTTTTGGTGTTAGGTCTAAGCATTGACTGCAAAAGTCATGATGTTTTACCACTACATTGTCCTCTAACATTGCTGTCATGTTAGTTGTTAGGATTAGATGGACAGTTTCTTCTGAATAATTTTTTATATGATGGATACAGTTTCACTCTTTTACCATTATCTTGTACATACTATTTGTTGAAAGACTGTTTTCTTCCATTGACTTGTGTTGCCTCCTTAATTTACAACTAGTGACCACAAATACCTTTTTGTGGTGATTGGACTCTGCAGTCACTCAGTTTGCTCATATGCCTATTACAGTACCAGCTCACTCTGATTGCTAAACCTTTCAAGTTATAAAATCTAATAGTGTGAGCCTGGGAACTTCATTCTTCATACAATTGCTTTGACTGCTGTGGCCTCTTCATCTTAGCTTAATGTTCGAGGAAAATCATTCAGAGTTCTTCATCGTACATTTCTTTTTCCACTCTTGTCTCTATTACACAAAAATAGGAGAAAGTCTCAGAAAATAATAATACCTATGCTGCTGGGAGAATTATCAACTTTTAATAATATTCATATATTCACACCAAAGCATTTCCTAGACTTGGATATTATCACAAAATTCTTGCTGAAAGTACTTGAAAGTTATGCTCTAATAAGCCTTTGGCCCAGTTCACACTTCAACTTACCTTGGCTCCTAAGAAATCTACTGATGTCACAATCACACAGTAACACTGATATGAAATGATTGCATTTGGAAGCACATGATGCCCTAGAAGCAAAAGAAGAAAATTCACTTATAGTTCTTCTTATCATTTTTTTGAACTTTTAGCAATAAGAACTGATTTTTTTGAATAAAAGTAAACATTCCTTTAAAGCCAGAGAAGACCATGACAATATCCTCAGGCCTACAGCAATGACTGCCAAGTTCATATTTTCCCGGCACAAATGTTCGTTCCTCACATATGAATTTATTTAGAAGTGCAAACACTATGGGAGAGGTAGTCATAGTACTCATGCTTCTAAGAAATTAATATATGTGCCATCTCATCCCTAAGGTTTTACAAGATTAATGCTATAAAACATGAGGTCCAACCTAGGAAGACGGTTCAGTTGATAAAATATTTGCCCATTAAGCATGAGATTGAGTTTGACTCTCTAGTACCCACATAAAAAGTCTATAATGGACAAGTTACTCTTTATAATGAGTATTTGGCAAGATTTTTGAAAATATGTACACAATAGGCATTTCAAAACCAGGGCTTTGTTTCTATTTTCTCTTTCTCCAGGCTTTTTACTACGGTATAGTTGCCAGGAATACCATAAATCTCCTAAAAGCCTTTCTTCTCCTAAAACAATTGACCCTCAAGCACGAAATCCTCAACAGCTCAGGCACAGTGCTGGACCTTGCTGCTGTTTTCTAAATGATTTATATGAACTGCGGTGCCTTATGAAAAGCCCTGAGATGTCTCTGCATGTGACTTGTTTGCCTGTGATTTACTGTGACATCCTCCCTTAGTACTGGGAAGTTGCTGGAAACTTCTCTGAAACATCCGCTTCTTCAATCATCCTCCACAGCCTATGGCTCAATTATCAGTGACCTCAATTTTCTGCCCTGTTATTTTTCAAATTAAAAAAATGCATATGGGCAGTCTCTCTGCAAAGTCACACATTAAATAGCATGACCAAATAGATCATTATCCTGTGTGCACTCTACCATTGCCAATGGCTATGTGACCTTTAGAACAAAGGAGAGCATCATGTGCTCCATTGAGACACTGAAAGCTGAACCATGGCCAGAATTCTTTAGGACCTCCAGTTTGCTTGCTTTGCATGACTCAGAGAGGGGGCTGGTAAACAACCACCCTCAATACTACTGATACCTCGATAATAATAATAGAGATACTAAATGAAGGTGCTGTTGTCTGGTTCAGTGAGACAGGCATCTCTACAGAAGACTGAGCACTTATGAAATGTTCTGACTTACACAGAATAGGAGAGAGAAAGTGCCCATTTGGATGTGAGCTTTATCATTTAAATTAGGCAGTGAGTATAAAACACTGAGAGCCATCTGAAAAGAGAGGGGCACACCAATTAATTGTGGAAAAACCCAGGTATCTAAGTTCACCAGTAACAATTTATGTTAAATAAAAATCTTTTTTTTCTGCTCAGAAGCCTAGGAAAAATAAACAAATTGAAGGTGTGCCTTTTTTTTAAAGGGATGGTGGTTCCTTCTGCTTAAAGGATATACTAAAGATAGTTTCCTGTATGTAATAATCAATAAAAGTGAGTGCATCAAGAACAAATGGACTGACTGTGTTTCACTGTTGAACAGCACTTTACATAGAGGAAGAAATAATGTTTTTAAGATGAGAAGAGTAGCTTAAAATCATTCTTCACTGGATTCCATGTGTCTTAGTAAATCTTATAAACAAACTGATAATCAAAATAAAGTAATATTTGTAAAATGTCTAGTGAAATGCCCAATAAACACTCAATAGATATTAGTTAATATTGTTATTATAATCATAATCAACACCATCCTTGTTTTCTTCTACTGGATAGTTATAATTATGCTCAGTCAACTGCACACTGATTTGCATGAAACTCTTTCTTCAAGGTAATAAAAATAAAGAACTCCTCTCTACTCAGCATATTGCCTCCATATATTTATCTGAGATACTATTTAAATCACAAATGATCAGCAATTAACTTTGATTATTTCATATCAAATATGAGAATAGTAGTCAGAAAACAGTATATAAGCCTATATATCATCCAGTGTTGCATGACCTGGGATTGTTCTTACTGTCTCTGGGCTACGCTTAGTATCCCAGAATTCTCTAAGTCATTTTCACATCTAATAGACCTTGTAGTAATTCAGGGGGAAGGGATTGCAGGAAAATCATTATAATACATTGCATTCACTTTTAATCTGTCCTTGGAAGTCACCTCACTTCTGCCCCAAGCAAGCTTCTACATCTTGTTTAAGAATGTCATTTCATTGAGCAGTATTGCAGGCTGCAGAAATGTCCATTGCATAGTATCAGTGATGTGGATATTAAATATTTACTAGTGATAAAACCTGTCATGACCCACTTGCAAACTGAACTTTTAAATACTGTTCTGTAACAGAGATACCTGTTGTCTTCTAATAATCTTTTACTATTTTACCTTTGACCTTCATGCAACTGCTGTAGCAAAGCAACTCAAATTTTGTTTTCCACTGTTTATCCCTGGGCAGTACCATCTGATACGAGTAGCATTCCATCAAAACGTCTTTTTTCCTGAAGAAGTCTTGCTGTAATGCATCATCAAAGTGACAGCCAGTATATTATATATTACAATAAAATATCCCCAGAGCAAAGGTACATGTGATGATGAATTATGCTAATATGTTATTGTCATTATGTTATCAGTACTCAGAGAGTGATTTAGTGAAATACATCATCAGTGAAAGATTATCTGATTTCATATTACTCAAAAAATGACACCATAATGGAAAACTCCCAGGAGACTCAGTTGATGAATAGGGTTGATGATATTCTAGTGTTAAAATTCATGTATAGTGGTATATTAAGATGTCCTTTGGAACTGAAAACAACTTAAAGAAAGATGAGCCTGTGAGTTGAGGTTGGGAAAGCACTGTCAATATAAGTATTATTACTGTAGATAAAATAGATAGTTAAATATACACCAAAAGTCACCCTTTGCACTTTAATCAAACTTTGACAGAGATCTAATTCTCCTTAATTATCGTTAAGAAATCCAAGTACAACTAGTGGGATATCATCTATTATAAGACCACTGTGCTATGGGATGATGGTCTTCTACACTGTAAAGATTTGTCACTCATATTTGTTTAATAAAACACTGACTGAACAATAGCCAGGCAGAAAGTATAGGCTGGGAAACCAAACTAGGAGAATTCTGGGAAGAGGAAAGGCAGAGAGTTATTCATCAGCCAGACACAGAGGAGTCAAGATGAGAATGTCTCACTGAGAAAAGGTACCAAGCCATATAGCTAAACTTAGATAAAATTATGAGTTAATTTAAGTTGTAAGAGCTAGTTAATAAATCTGAGATAATAGGTCAAGCAGTTTATAACTAATATAAGCCTCTGTGTGTTTCTTTGGGACCAAAAAGCTGTGGGACCAGATGGGACAGAAACTTCTGTCAACACCACTGGTTAGTCTATTAATCTACAATTCACAGATGACACTTTGTAATGGTATGTGGTTTGTACCTCAAATAACTGAACCAACCAGCTATTCCTAAGACCTGTAGTAAGGTAACAACTAATTTATTCCTAATAAACTGATTATTTTCACTGAAACATCCTTGTAAATAGCTTATATAGCTTTTGCACTCAAAAATAAATTGCTAAATTTAATTGAATATTTTCTTGTAAGTTTCTATATTCAAATCCACAAAAATTAGAAAAGACCGATTAAAAGAATCAGATGCCATTGACTGTGAGTAAGAAAATTTAAATCCCAACACTCATAATGGGTTACTTCTATTATAGTTGTTGACCATCAAGGTTTCATAGACCCCAAAACATTATATGATATTGCTATTGCTTTTGGTTACCTTCCAGAATTTGATAGTAAGACCCTATTGCTGAAGATACTACACACTTGAGTTATAGTTCATGGAAGCTTCATCCCTAATGACCATCTTTCACAGTGCTGGAAGGTGCTGTGTATGATACCCAGGAATAAAATCATCCTCAGTCTTACCCAGATGTGAGCCCTGTAAGCTACAATAATGACCAGTCTTATAAGTTATGACCACTGGAGCAACAGGGTCATAAATGTTGTAGAAGTAACCAATCACTTTCTGTTTGGATTTAAGGCCTGTTCTACAAGATGAAACCCATGCCTGGTATTATTATTCGGAGCCCAGAACCTGCAGCTAGACAGGTCATAGTTCTTAGAGGAAAACCTACTATTATTAATCTGCTAAGTAGACATAATAATAAACTTACAGTGGATATAACTCCTTACATCTTTAATTTAGCACATCTCTCAACCTTTATCGGAGAAGCTTCCTTTTGCAGTAGGTGACAATTAACACAGATACCCAGAAGTACTCAAGATGCAGATACGTTAAACTATAGAACCCTTATCCCTAACTGAGCCATCCATATCACAACCCCTCCTTCCAAGGCTCAGGGATCACTGAAGAAGAGGGCATGAAAAGATTGTAAGAGCCAAAGGCACTTGGTGACTACAAGAAAACAGTGCTTTCAGACACAGTGGGGCAGAGGTGCATATGATTCCAAAATGGTTGTAACACCATCCTTAAGATTTATGCAAGTTCAAGTCAGACAACATCCCAGTGTAGATGGGAGAGGTGGTCAAGAAATTCTATCCCTAACTAAGGAGCTATTGATAATTAGTAACTTCTGGGATGGGGGGATATTTTAAGGCTATGGTGCACAGAAGGGCAAACATGCTCCATGGGGTGACTACACACCCAAGAGTCTATAACCAGCTGTAATTGGACAGGTTGTGGTTTTGTTTGTTTGTTGTTTGTTTTGGTTTGTCTTTTGTAAATGAGGACAAAACGTTTGGTGAATACGGCATTCTGACACAGATCTTGGAAGAATGGGAAGAGGTATAAATAAGCATGTTCAAAATGCAATGTAAGAAATCCTCAAAGAATATTATTTTAAGAAAAGAAAACTGAGTTTTCCATACTGCCTATCACACCAAAGACCTAGGAAGGATTAAACTAACCCAAAGAAGTTCACAGGCTTCACAGCTGTGGCCACAGCTGCATTGTGTTCTAAACTCTGCTAGAGCTTTTGGTGACAAATGCTAGATTTAAAACCAAATTTAAAATGTTAGATCTGGTGCCAGCAGACCAGGTTCTTCCCTTTAAACTTTCCCGAGCATAAATTCAAATTAAGTGCACCACCAATTACCAATGGCTAAAAAAAAAATTCCAAATGGGCCCACTGGACTTAAGGAATTTTTACAAAAATCCCATATTCTCCAAAGAGAATTCCTCCCAATCCAGCTTCTGCTTTCTTTCTGATCTGGGTATGGAGCCAGAGAGTCCACAGCCAATGCATTATATTATTTGGGTATCTTGGCAAACCTTTGGATAATGTAGATAGGACTCACTAGGTGATGCTGGTTTTCTGGTTTGTTTTTTCCTCTTTGGCTTTTTGGAGTCATGGTCAAAATTAAGACAGTGTCACATTTTAACATCCACTTAGAAAAGCATAGGCTACTTTTTCAAGTCTAAAAGGCAAGGATAGGAATATGTGTGGCTTCTAGGACTGGGTAGACACATCTCTTCATCAGCACTAAAGTCCTGAAAAGATGGATGTGTCACAGACCTCAAGAAATGTTTCAGGGTCATGAAAGGAGTTTTTCCTTCAGCTGATTTATGTGTGCAATTTCAGTGGGGTGCCTGTTCTGGAGTGCTTCCAGGGATCCACTGGTTAGATCATGATGAAGTCGGCAGCAACCTGTCAGCGTTCAATTTGGCTTGGAGGTGTGTTATCAATTTCCAGAGCATCTAATATACTCTACTGAACCAACAGGATGGGGGTCATTCCACGACCCAGCAATCATTTTATGTCAGTCTATCCCAAAGGTTATGGTGCTGCACACTCTCCTCCCAAAGTGCCCCCATCTAACACTCTCCAAAGAAGGCTGCCTACAATTGGTTGACTGAATATTCAAGCCTCTGCACGCACCTTGGCTGCCCTTGATGTTATTGTTATGTTAGATGAAGATGCTGATTTTTTAAAGATGAAAACAGAGCATTAAAAGTTAACCAATGGGTCTTTGAATGAGATATCAATAAAGAAATAATTAGCCTCTCAAGAAAAAAAAACTGTATTAGTGGCATTCATGATTTACAGTACTGGAGACTAAACCCAGGGTCTTTACCATACTTGCTTAGCACTTGACCACTGAAGTGTACACTTAAGACTTTCATTTTATTTTATTTTATGAATTATATTATACCATATTTGTTGCATAATTACACATTATCTAGGTTGGCCTCAAACTTGAAATTCCCCAACTTCAGTCTCCCTAATACTGGGTAAGTCTGCAGCCTGTGCTATATAGGCTGAGTTTGCCTTTAAATGCTGAAAGAAATAATGGCAGTGCTTGAGGAAGTATAACGGTGAATCTCAAAATAATAGCATGGGTTAATATATAAAGTACTTAGCATTTACAGTATTTTTATTACAGTAATTTTATTAGATTTTGACCTACCAATTGAATTTTGTAATGTATAAAAGAAAAGACAGGGCTGGCAAGTGGCTCAGCAGGTAAAGGAATTTGACCCCAAACCTGATGAGCGGAGTTCGATCCCTTGAATTCACGTGGTATAAGGACAGAAAAAAACTCGCTACAAAGTGTCCTCTGGCCTTTATGTACATACTTTAGTACATGAGCCCAGATACACACACACAGTCTCTCTCTCTCTCTCTCTCTCTCTCTCGCACGCATGCGAGCACACACATGGATAAATGCAATTAGTAATTTTTTAATTTTAAATAAAAAAGCACAAGTTTGATGACAAAGGCCTAAATCTAAGTATTGTCTCTGTTCTCTGCCAGCCCATTCCATGAGTAATTTTCCCTCTTTTTCCAACCTACTTTTACTCTGCCTCAAATGCCGACACAGTTTCTGTTAAGCATCTCTGAGCTGAGTGGAGGACCTGTTCTCAACTTCTCTTTGTGTTCATGGGACCCTAGTGCAATGGTGGGCAGAGTGAGTTTCGGCTGAGTAAACACCTTTGTGAGGAATTATCATCCAGTGTTTACAAATGAACAGATCGAGGCTCAGCATATCTGTAGGGCCACTGTTACACAGCTAGAAAGCAAAGCATGATGGGAGGTATGAGAAGAGGATAAAGTGAACTCTGCTCATCCTGACAAGTTTGGAGTCAGAAAAGGAGCACTAGCCATTCTAGAAGAGGACAGTACACAGTACACAGTATGCAGTATATAGTAAGGGGCTTGTTACAGAAGTGAACACTAAGCACTCGGTTTTACTTCAACAGCTGGTTTCACTCCCTTTGCTCCATACAGACACTGCCATTTACTAGCACGTTCTAGGATGCAGCCCCTCACTGTCAAGATAAACAATACAGAATGAGTATTGCATAGCTTCCTATTTTGAAATGATATTTTCCCTTATCAGTCCATTATGTATTCTACTCAGCACAGAGAACTAATATATAAAGATATGTGAATAATTATTTTTTTTCCTTTTTTATTTTTATTAAAAATTTCCACCTCCTCCCCTCCTCCTATTTCCCTCCCACTCCCTCCACTCCCCCTCCCTCTCCAGTCCAAAGAGCAGTCAGCGTTCCCTGACCTGTGGGAAGTTCAAGGTCCTCCCCCCTCCATTCAGGTCTAGGAAGGTGAGCATCCAAACAGACTAGGCTCCCACA
>LOEQ01008643.1:0-10031 GCA_001685075.1 Bramus lutescens
GAGAGAGAGACAGAGAGAGAGAGAGACAGAGACAGAGAGAGAGACAGAGAGAGAGAGAGACAGAGAGACCAAGCTACTGATTCTGAGTCAAGACTCAGAGCTATTACTTTCAGGTTCCTGAACTTGGATTTCCAGAAAAAGTTTCAAAATTGATGAACGTCAACCTTTATTTACTAGACATCAGTCTAATTACGTCTGATAAGCATAGCACAGTTCTCCTGGGTAGCAGTTCTATTTCTAAGATGTCCCATTTCTCCTGACCTATCCACCAATGATCTGAATACTATCTTTTGGCTCTCTTGTTAGTCATAATTTTGAGGGGAATTGAGATGTCTCTGTGTATATTTGAAAATAGCTTATTATTATTTTAATCAGTTTAGATGGCTTACACTGAAAGCAAGTGATTAAAACTATACGACCATGTATTCCTAGTATCAGTAACCTTCAAGGGAGCAGTCTCCAGGAACCAAGGTTTTTCTCTTCTTTTTGTTCTACCTCAGTCCCTGAGTAACATTGTTTGTCTTTATAGCACGAGACTACCTGCTGTTCAAACACTCCTTCCACAAGAGGACAAGACGCAGTAGCGAAGGGCACCTTTCTCCGTGAGCACTGCTCTCATGTTGGGAAGAAGATTCTTTCTGAAGACCCCGTTATCCTCTTCCCTTTTTATCACCAGTCAAAAGGGTGTCTTAAATTCCCTTCACTAGACCAGTCATAGGCAAAAGAACCAAACCAATGGTGATTCATTCCATGGGCTGGACAAGTTGCGAACAGATCAGACAATAGCGGGTGATGAGTGGTAGAGGGTAGTGAACAGTGTCATGAGTTCTTACCTAGACAACAGTCCACAGAGTTCATCCTAGGGCTTGAATAATTAGAACCATCTCCTAGCATGGAGAGGGTTTCTGAGGACCTGAGATTCATGTTCATTAGCTACTCGGCGGCTAGAAAGTGTGCCCAAATGATGACTTTAGTTGCAGAGACAAGATATATTTGCTGCAAACACTATTATCTGTGCACAAAATGAAACATGTTATGGAAACCTTTCATTATTCTAATGCGGTAATGGACAATTGCTAATAAAGACGTTTTACTTAATAAAGCAGGGTGAGCATTATGCCAACATATCCAGTGAGTTCTAGCTTTTCTCAAACTGACCCTGAATCTGAATCACAGGGCTTTAGAAATTCTAAGAGGCTTTGGGAAAGATGAATAGCATTAATATGAAGAACAGAATAACCCATGGTATTTGTCAAAAGCTCAGAGGCATTTTACAACCTATAGAGCTTAGATTTACAACACGCAAAACCAACATGCCTGCTCCAAGCACAGCGATGCTCTTAAATGGCGAGTGAGATGTAGTCAGATGTAGGAAGCAGCCTTGAGTTTTTACAGAATATGACTAACTTTTGCTTGCTTCTATCCAGTGATTTTTTTTAACCTTCTGGGTTTAAGGGCCTCATTGAGAATCTGAACAAAGTTGTGGAATACTTCCCAGAGAGGCACATTTGCATAGCTGCACGGCGTTTTGAATATTAATAACCTCCACTCTACTGTTCTTGGCCCTACTGGAAGAACTACAGCAGCATAACTAATAAATAACGAGAGACACCATTAACTGAGTCCTTTCCAGTCTTCTGGGTGCCGCTGAGATGTGCTCAACGTGAGCATCAGGGGCTCACAACTGCAGTGTTACAAGGGCCCTTCATTGTTTCTGATGAGATTCATTAGATCCCTCCCGACTGGTGAGGGAAACAAAGGCTTAGGGAAAGATGAACAGGAGTTAAAAAACCAAAATTTCGTACTCATCGAACATCAGCGAGCTGCTTCAACCCTCGAAGTCTTAGTTTATGTCACCTGTCCTCTGAGGAGAGTAACTGTCCCCACAAGGGCAGAATAAAAACAATGGCACCGTATATAATTGCAACAGAACATGTCCCTGCATACAGCCTGCACTATGAATATTTAACTTCATTGTAGGCATACATAAGAGGCTGACTTATTTGCGGCGAGAATCCTGTTCAAATAGGAAATGACTACTTGGACTAAGAAGTTCATGGCAATAATATTTATGCTGCATGCTAAAAACAGGAATTCTGATGCCAAAACAAAGGGAAAACAGCAATGGCATGAACTGGAGACAGGTTTGTTTGAGCCATACAGGACTCGAACACCTTAGCAAAACAAAGTTCTTGAAACCCCTTGCTTCATCTTCACTATGACCCTGAATGTTTTAAGGCTTTTGGAGGTTGCCAACTCCTAAAGCTTAAGATTTTCCAGCCAATACCGGAAGTTCATGGTCCAGTGGAAAGGGATTCTTTCAAGCGATCCGATTGTTCTGCAGAGGGAAAAGAACAGAACCCAGCAGCATCAACAACATTGCTGTTTTTCTAGTTGCCTCTGAAGCAAGAGCAGAACACCATCATTTGAAGAGAAGGAAATATATAATCCGGAGAAGAGTAAAAATCTGAAGATTGACTCGTTTGTTTGGCTCACAAATGATATCATACTTTTCAGCTTTCACTTTTAGTGTTTATTGGTGCCAGCTGTTTGCCTATACCCTTCCTCCCTACCGGTTGCTCTTAGGACATGTCCTTATCCACCTCCCCACAGCTCTATGAGGTGGGCTTTTCCTCCTACAGTCTAGCTCGAGGCCCCCATGACCTGTTACTAGCTCACCCTGTTAGTGAGGGGTGAAATGAGGAAGTGAGCTCACACCTCTTCTGCTCTAACTACAACTCAACACTTGCTGCTGAGTCCAGCTTTTTCAGGACAATGTGGATTGTAGCAGACAGACAAAAGAAAGATAGCAAATGACTGGGTAAACCAGCTCAGAAACTAGAGAATATGGGTGGAGCAGGGTAAACAGGCACACTGGTGAGATTTTCTGTCATTTCTAATGGCAGCATGCCTCTGATTCAGCCAATGACCCAGTGACCCAATGACCTCCAGCGTGAGTCAGGAGTATTAATGTCTGGAATGCAGGTCCAGATAAAGCATCAGGCCAATAAAACCTCAGTGACATTTAACCATTTTTGAGGCCATAATTGTTTCTTACAGGAGCAACACACAAAATGAACGTTCAGTGCTAAGCCCATGAAAGTTCTGTCAAAATCAAAGAGTGGTGATTGCTGTCTCTGAGTTAGTCTGTGCAGCCCTGACTTTCATTTGTCTCCATCCAGTGATCCATACCTTTTAAAAAGAACATGATCAACATTTACATAAAAGCGCAGTGTTTTGTGGATTCACTTTTAAATAGCAGTATATGGAAACAAACAGTATAGCACAGATGATAAGGACAGGAGATTAAAAACCGCTCAGGCAACTGAAGTCAGGGATCTTGAAAGCAGCAATTCCATTTTTGTCCTTGGCCAGTAGTCAGAAATGTCCTTAATCCTATCCCAGACAGGTCAGAAATACAAGAAGTGTCTGAGGACTCTAGTTTCTGGTCTGGTTTCTTGCTGTCTTTCTTTCTTCACTCATCTGGGAAGCTATATGTGAAGGTGTGACCCAAACTCCAGATAAGACACATCCATCCTCTTTGGGGAACAGCTTTGCAACAGGAGCTCTACGTTTTCATGGTGGAAATGGATATATTTACCATAATCTCGGGAGTGATGCTAATCCTTGGGTCTTGTGTACTCACTTCTGCCTTAAACTGTCCCCTCATTTATGATTGATCTATACCCCAAAATGGTCCTCCTATGATCCAGATTCATCTCTCTGGGTGTCCTTGATTGTTTTCCAAAGCCTGAGCATCAGTAAGAATGCAGATCCTAAACCCTATTATGCCCTGATTATAGTCCACTCCTAAATTATCTTATGGTCTTAGCTCTTGAGGGAGGAGTCTTGTGGGAATTAGTGGACTCTGTGGCCACGGAGGATGGATCCCTCCTTCATGATTCAATTTTTGTTCCTTGGTGATACTATAAGAGAAACATCACAGTTGTCCTTCCAAAGGATTTAAAATACACATGAAAAAGTAGAGGTATTTTCTTTTTGTTGAGGCTGGCTAAGGGAAAGCTTCTTTCTCCTCATCGAAATAATGAAATCTCAGTCTACCTCTAGGACTGGGTGGAGGAATGATAATATTATCTACTATTAGTGTCTCTTCCCTTAAGAGTTAATCCAGCTGGGCCTGTCAATCATTTGTCAAGAAGACTCCATAGGAGAACTGATTCACCTGAGCATGTGCTAAGAAAATGGGAGGAATAATTATCCCCTCAATGAGATAATGTACTTATATTTCTGCAAGCCCTGTAGCTGCTTACAGGTACATGGGCTGCCAAGCTTGTCCACTCCTTTGAGTTCTAACACAAACAGTGTAACTTTTCCTTTCCTTTTTCTCTCTCTTCTTCAGAGACTGGCCAAAAACGTAAACATGCTTTCCCTGATAACTCTGGACTCTCACTTCCCCCTTCTGCTTTGCAGCTATTCGCCAACTTCCATTAATGAGCATGTCAGCTTTCTTGGATCCTGACTAAAGAAGGCGTGCCCTTCTCCCTTCTTCTCTCCATCAACCTCCTGCTTGGAGCTGCCAACATTTACAGCTTGCCTATCCTGTTGTTTTTCTCTCAAACTCTAATTAAATTGTCTTAGAGCTTTTTCCTGAGTCTGTTTTCAAATTCTTTTGTTAACAAGATTGAGAATCCAAAAGGGAATCCCAATTTTCCTGGTAGCAGGAATACTTTCAATTAATTATGAATTAATTAAGCTAATAACTATTGGCTACTACTACTGATTAAGTCCTTACTAGGTTACAGACATACCCTTCATTTGAATTATATTATTTAGGTATCATCTCTACCCGAAGAGGTAAACAATATTACTGGTCTCATTTTCAAAGATGTGAAGATTGGGGTTTAGTGAAGCTAAGTAGCTTATTTCACAGTCCTGTAGTTAACCAATAAGAAGAGTCAGAAATCACATGCTGACAGAGCACATAACTCTGAGGCATCCCATTATATTATCTTCTTTGTAGACATTCAAGAACTTCTATTCCAACCTGGGCTCAAATGGATTTGTGAACCATAAACATTTGTTTTTGTAGTGTTTGTGTGTGCATGTGTGTGTGTCAATTTCTTTTTCTATTTTTATGTTCTGGCTTTTTCAGATGCCCATCATAATAGCTCTCATCTGAGCCAGACTGACACTAATCAGTCCTCTATTTCATGCCTTAGCTCTGGATTAAGTTCTGCTGTTGCAGAGCCATATCTTGGGTCACACTGACCATTTCCTTCTACTTCTCCTTCATCAGAGACTTGCTGTTATTAGGTTGTTCTCAGCATTACATTTAAATCTTGAGTTAAGGAACAGTGCTAGAAAGACAACAACATCTATGATGGTATTTACTTTTGGAATGTTTTTAGTAATTGTCAATGTCTTCTAAACAAAATTTCAAGTAACTGATTGCTTTTGGATGAAAGAAAATATTTTCTAGTATAGATAAAAAAAATATAGTGATGCTTCCTTGTACTTAAAAGTCAGTATTTCAGTGGGGCAGTATATACCTTTATATCCCAGCACTTGGGAAGCAGAAGCAGGTGGAATGAACATGGTCTAGGTTACCCCAAATTCCATGTTCCAATGTGAAGAAGTTTTACATTTATAGCAAAATGAAAAATAACCCATAAATCAAGGCACTTTTCAAATACAGTAAGTAGGAGTTTCAGCACAGTGGGAAAAATCTCAGTTTCCTGATAGTAGTCTCATCCCTTTGAGTAGTGGAGAATAGTCAGTACTTTCCAAAGTATTTATCAGGATGTTTAGTTCAGCTTTGCCTCCTAGTTATAGAATATTTAGGTCTAACACAAAGGTGAACAAGGAAGGGGTCTTTATGGAACTCAAAATAGATACCCTAAGATAAATTAGGCTCTGGACTTGCAACATTTCAGCTGCTCCATCCATATCATTGGAATTCTAATCAATCAGCCATTGCAGACACAGCTTCTTTCCAGGACTTTTCCTTCACAAATATTACCCTTGATTTTAGCCTTGTTTTGCTCATCCAAACCCGCCTGAGAATATCAAATATTTGCTACCACTCAAGACTAATTATGGAAGGCTTGGCTTGCACCTGGCTATACTAGCTTCTCAGCATCTTAAAGTCAAGGTCTGGTGTGGAACTCGCACACACCCAACCTGACCCTTCTCAGTGCTGCCCTGTGTGAACTGCATCATTGTTCACCCAGTGCAGACATCAGAAACTCTGGGAATTCCTTGAAGTAACCCGTCTCTTGCCTTCCTCCTTCTCTATCAAGCCAACCAGCCTCTTCCAGCCCATATCCCTCACTCAAATTGGTACCGGTTAACATTATTTTATCCCTAAGGAGTGCACACTTTTCCCAGCTACCAACACAGTTTCCACTCCTGCCTAGACATTCTCCATCCTTCAAGCTAGGGAGTATATGAAATTCTATCATCTTCTTGCTTAAAGTTCAATAGAATCTCATTACATTAACAGGTAGAACCTATAAAACCCAAATCCTTGACTAATGTGGCAAAAAGGCATCTATTTATTAACATTTATGTGCACGAGTGTGCATAATGTGTGAACACTGTAAACAGAAGCTGTTCTTTCATTCCTGGCTGCCCAGGCCCAAATAATCACACATAAGCTATATTAATTATAACACTGCTTGGCCAATAGTTCAGGCGTTTTCCTAGCTAGCTCTTGTATCTTAAAGTAACCCATTTCCATTAATCTGTGTATCATCATGAGGCTGTGGCTTACCAGAAAGGTTCCAGTGGTAACATCTTTCTCCTTTGGCAGCTACATGGCATGTCTCTGACTCAGCCTACTCTCTCTCTCTCTCTTTCTTTCTCCCTCTCTCTTGCTCTCACTCTCTCTGTTCTGATTTCCTGTCTGGCTATACTCTACTAATCCATTGGCCCAAACAACTTTGTTCATCAACCAACAAAACAACACATATACAGAAGAACATTCCACACCATTTCCCCTTTTGTGTCTAATTAAAAAGGAAGGTTTTAACTTCAACATAGCAAAACAGTTATCAAACAAGAATTATAGTTACAATACTTCTTTTTGAGTCTAAAGTTTCATATTTAATTTATCTTTTATTATCACTATGGAAAACTATAACTATGTAGTCTTCAACTCCATCCAGAAGGATCTATTAGCCAAGTAAACAGAAAGTACCTTGCAAACAACTTTCAAAACTCTAGAATTGACAGAGAAATCTTGCTACCTGGAGAGTAAACCAACACTCTTCTGTAACATTGGGCCATTCAGCTTCAGCCTATAGGCCCATAGGATCTGGCAGACTTTTCCATGAAGCAGGAAATTTGAATGGCTGTTTCGTCTGTATTGGCAGTTTGTCAGTCACTTTCTTTTGTGTCTTGCAGAATGTCTGGCAGTTTCTTCTGTGAAGAAGGAACCCTGAAGGACCATCCCACATTTTTCAGTCTGACAAAGTTCACTGGTTCCTTTCCTGTGGGTCCAGCAAGTCCAGTTTATACAATATACTGTCAAGTAGTTCAAGCAAGAGCAGTTTCTTGCCCAAATGGCAAATTTTGCCACAATGACAGCAAATTCCATAAGGAGTTTCTTCAATGCCCATCAACTTCTTTGAAGTAATTGGTGCTGCCAGGAGCAGATGTATCTCATTCTCAAGAAAAGTCTAAGTTCTTAAAATATTTAAGTGCCATATTCCATCAGTCTTTGAAGTGTTGAAGATTATCTAACTGAAATGTATCTCTGTATATCTAGAAAACCTAACTAACATGACTACAAGTTTGACTATTATGACTATCTACTAATCCATAATTTTTAATTATACACTAAATTTTTAAGTGAGTTGTATAAACATAATGCCATATATAAGAGTAAAAATATACATATAACAAAATTAAACTAAAATTTGTAACAATAAGCCAAAAGTCCATACCGATGTAAAGTATTCATTTCTATATCATATCCCCATTTAAATGAAAACAAACACTTATAAACAATAACTTTGGGAATCTGGACACAGTTTTCTCCAAATTGCTTCATGCGGTTGGTGGGCAACATATTTTTAGGGTTCATGGAAACCTTTTAGGGGGTCTTGTCCCATCAAACCACATTAGCCTGGAAGGAATCCACAGATTCTCATCTTCTGTGGAAACAAAAGCAGAACCTCTTTTCCAAAGTAACATATTCTTAGACTCAAAAATTGAAGTCAAGATTCCTTTAAAATCTATATGTTGGCTTAACTTAGCAACCCTGCAGAAACAAGTGTCTTTTTGCAGTCAAAAAAAATCAAAGAAAGTGCAATAATATGCATAATCTAGACTATGTATTTTTCATCTTTACATGACTTATTTTTATTTACTCCTTTAATATTTACTATCTGTACTCTTTTATATTACTTTTACTGTCTCTTTAAAGGCTTTACTTTTTTATGACTGTTTATACTCTTTTTCCTCTCTCTCTTAAGCCTATGCACATTTTAAAACACATTGTGACTCGTTTAGAGGTGTTTTATATTTGAATCTATCCTATTGTGTATCTGATATCCTCTTCTGACAAGGAGCATTTTAAAGCAGTATGATTGTTGCAGCCCTGGACGCTGGCTCCACCTCTTTTTGCCTTTCAATATGGTGCAGCCTGGAAATGTCTCTATGTATGGCAGCAGGAATCTGCCATGCTTTCCTGCTTGTACATGCCTAACAGACCCGACCCAACTGCTTGCCCAGTTGGCAGTGCTGAGCAGCAGGCATGCTCTCAGCTGCTTTCCTCCTGACCCCAAGCAGGCACACATGCACCCGGACCTGAGTGTGTTACTGGCCACATGGCTTAGTCCCAAATATATGGGCACCATTTTGTAAGTGGAGACTGCTCTTTTGTTTCTGGTAACCCAGACCTGAATAATCACACAGAAACTATATTAAGTACAATGCTGTTTGGCCAATAGTTCAGGTGGTTTTCTAGCTAGCTCTTATATCTTAAATAAACATATTTCTATTAATCCGTGTATCACCACGAGGCTGTGGCTTACTGGAAAGTTTCTGGAGGCAATATCTATCTCCTTTAGCTGATACATGGCATCTCTCTGACTCTGCCCTCTCTCTCTCTCTCTCTCTCTCTCTCTCTCTGTCTCTCTGTTCTGATTTACCATCTGGCTTTACTCTGCTAAGCCATTGGCTCAAACAACTTTATTCATCAACCAATAAAAGCAACACATATACAGAAAGACATCCCACATCAGAGCACAGTGTGTTGAGGCCAGGCAACCATTGTGTTGTGTTTCACTGGAGCTATCTACCATTTATGTCTGTTTGTCTGTCTGTCTGTCTCAGGATCTCTCACTGACCTAGAACTTGCCAAGTAGATGAAACTAGCTTTGGAAATTCAACCATCTCTTTCTCCCCATTGGTGGGATTGCAAGCACAAACTACCTCACCTGGGTTCTTCTTGTTTTTAAGCAGGTTATGAATTTGAATTTCTTGTGCTTGCAAGGAAGTACCTTATTGATTGAGCTATCCCTCCATGTTTTTATCTATCTATTTATTGATTGATTGATTGCTGTGCTAGAGATTAGATTTAGGGTTTCCTACTTTTTTTTTGTTTTTTTTGAGACTACTTTTAAGGCACTGGTTTATCACTGAACTATATCCCAAACCTAACCTGCCCAAACTTAGTATTTCTTTGGATTCATCTCTAGTGCTTTCTATATCCTGCCACATTAAAGTCATTCTGGTTCCTCTAAACTCAACTGTCTCTGTCACTGAGCTCTTCACACACACAGAGAGCCAATTAATTCTAGTTTGGAACCTTCTTCAACATTCACTATGCTAAAAAAACCCTTCTTTGTCAATGTGGAAATATTCACTCCATTATGGTTTATACATATTTTGGATTTATTCTTTCTAGTGTTTATTATGATTTAATTAAATAAAATAACTTAATTAAATTATTATGATTAAATCAAAAGTAATCACATAACTGCTTAAATAAGAAATTTTTCTCTTTTCATAAACATAAAATTTATAAGAAACAAAAGACATCCATCTTCCTTCTTCTTTCCCTC
>LOEQ01008643.1:54761-75404 GCA_001685075.1 Bramus lutescens
ATTTTATGAGTCATGGGAAGGAGACCAGTGATCTGATTTAAAGATGATGTTCAAAAGGCCGGAAGGGCTCAAACTTGTTTCCTGTGAGCCTCTAGCAATTGCTGATTTGATTGATTGTAAACATAACTGGAGTCTCCTGAGCATTGCTAGTCTCATTTGAAAGGATGGAGGGAGAGGAAGATCTTCCTAAGAATGTGTCAGAGGAACTGTGAACTGTGATAAAGGGTGCTGTTGCTTTTAGATGAGATACTCCAGATTGGGTCATTTTCTGAAATGCAAGACTACAACATCAAGATTGGATCCAGAGGCTCAAGATAGTCTGTGCTCTCTCTAAGGAGAAACGAATTTAGATTGCTCTGCCCTGTGCCCAAAGCAGTCACCGCACACCGGGGTGGGAACGATGAGTTATGCCCATTGATGCTTAACTTTCAGTGATCTATCTGAAGGAGTGTACTGCCATTTCCCCAACCTAACATTTCTCCTATTTTTTCCCTCATTCAAAGGAATATTTTAACAGAATCTACACAGTACATTTTGACACAAAACAACTGATTAGGCAATACCTTTAACCATTGACTTCCATATGTGGTTTGGTGTAGAATCTAAGAGGCTAACACTGCAGCCTTTTTTTGGGAAAGATCTGTCAAAATCAAACTATGCTGATTAGCAAAAAATATCCCAAAGGTAATGGTTAAACAGTTTCTAAATTGCACTAAGAGCTTTATGACCTCATGCTACAATAATTTTCTTTTCTGTGCTTTGTAACAACTTAGAGGCTATAAGCAAAGAATAATTTTTAGCCATCTTTAAGCATTCGTTTTTACATTTTATTTTATTGTTATGTTTGTTGAGTCTTTGTGGATTTCACATCATGCATTCTGTTCCCACTTCTCTCCCAGTATCCTCACATCCATCCTCTGCCCTTGCAACCTCTCCTCAAGCCATTATCAAATTTAACTAGAAACCAAAAACCAAACAAAACAAAGAAACAAAAAAAGAGCAAAAACAAAACCACAAATAAAACTTGAAAAAGAAAAAGAAGAATTTTGTCGCGGAAGCTGTAGTGTGGTTTGTTGAGTTACACAGTTTACCCTTTTGTCCGTTCCTTTTTACTTACAAGTCACAGCTCATTGGTCTGACCTGAAGCCTCTGGTTTCTGCCACATCACTGATAATGGGCTCTCACTGGGGCTTCTCTTGGATAGTCTGTTGTTGTCCTGTGTCACAGAGATCCTGTAATTTCATCCCCTTCATAAGCTCCAATAGTTCATAGATTTGGTGGATGTTGGGGTGGGCTGACTCGTAGTCCAGGTTCTGGCTCTGACTGGCAGCTGGGTTGGTCAGCTTGCTAGCTTTCCCTTCTCATCACTACTTGGGCTAGCTCTCTAGCACTGCCTTGGCTAGCTCATTCAATGCAGCCTACAGCAAGGAGCAGGATCCCTTCTGCTGCCCTCTGGCCCTCAGGCCCGGGTTCTCCTCGCTCATATTGCCAGGTCCAGCTCTGCTGTTTCACCCAGGCAAGGTGCAGGGCCCTCTCTCCTGATTGCTATAGGGGGAATATGAGGTGAGTATCAGCTCTCCGGCTTTCATCCGATCAGGGCTGGCTCATGTGCATCCGGGACAACAGGGTTGGCTCTAGTGTGCTGTCCAGGCTGGGTGCTGCAGCTGGTGTGGGACACACCTAGCTCTCCCACTCTGGTGATCCTGGGGCCAGCTAGCTCACCAGCTGCAGGTGGCAATTTGCATGGGGGACACCTTTCCCTCACCATCGCAGATAAGGGGGAGTGGGGTCCACTCTTCTGCTCTCATGCCCTCAGGGTTGACTCACCTGTCTTCCTGACCGCAGGGTCAGCTCTAATGTGCTTTCCAGGTGAGGTGCATGTCTATGATGAGGGGTGGGGCCATCTTTCCCAAGTACAGGGATGAGCTCTCCCTTGAGGAGTAGGGCCAGGACACCTGCTGCATTATTCAGCGAGGGGCAAGGCCAGCCATCCCAGGGCCGGTGAAAGATGGGGCCACATCAGCATAGCATGTTTCCAGTGACCTCAGTGCTAGCATAGGCCATAGACATCACCACAGACCACAGCTGCAGGAGGACCACTATGGACCCAGACATGGCCCTAGGCAGTGTCTTGTGCCTGGACATCACTATGTACCATTCACCCAGATCAGCATGGCCCCAGATGAAACACTGTCCCTGGAAACCTACATGGTCTGAGGCAGCCAACCGGACCCTGGTCATCCTCATGACCCTAGGTGATGGCAGGAGTCCTGGACATTAGCTGAGACTCGGGTTTCTGTAGGGTCATGGACCTTTGCAGCAGCTCTGGTCCAGATAATGCCATGGCCTTGGGTGACAGCATAGACTATCTAGATCAGGATGTCCTGGGTGGCAGCATGGCCCTCAGATACACTCATAGCCACAGGTTGAGCCCCAGACCACAGCTATCTATGTGGCTGTTGGAAGTTTCTGTCCCACCAGCAGGTCCCAAATAGCACTAAGAGGCTTATAAATTATAAATTTCCAGCTAATAGCTCAGGCTTGTTATCAGCTAACTTTTACATTTATATTTACCCATATTTCTTATCTATGTTTTGCCACCATGTGACTTGGTACCTTTTCTCAGTATGGCATGTCCATCTTGCTTCTCTTTGGATCTGCTGACAATTCTTCAGACTTTGCCCTTCTTCCTCCCAGCCTTCTCAGTTTGGCTCTCCTTCCTAATTATATTCTGTCCAGCCACTGGACAGTCATCTTCTTTATTAAACCAATCACAGTGACATATATTTACATAGTGTAAAGGAATATTCCACATTTCCCTCTTTTTTTCTAATTAAAAAGGAAGGTTTTAACTTAACATAGTAAAATTATATGCAACAAAACAGTTATCAAGTAAGAATTATGGTTATAATGGCTAATCTATTTGTATTTGACAAATTTAGAGAAAAATTTTATTATCTATCTTATCTTTGTTACTCTAAAGTATTTTACCTAATTTACCTTTTATCATAACTAAGGAAAACTTTAACTATCTAGTCTTCAATCCCATCAAAGACCCCAAAGAGGTGAAATGTTATCTAACAACAAGGACATCTGGCTACTTGGACAGTCACCCTAAGTTTATCTGTAACTGGGGCAAACATTTTTGTCCTGCAGGCCTGGTATATCTGACAGACTTTTCTAGAAGCAAGGAACTTTGAAGGATTAAGGATTGTCCTACCTTGCCTTGGCAAAGTCTGGCAGTCACTTTTTGTTTTGCATTGTGCTGGTCCAGTTTGGACTGATACTGTCAGTAATTAAGGAAAGGGTAATTTCTTTGCTCAAACAGCTAGATTCTGCCATAGGAAAGGCAAACTCCATATGAAAGTTCTTCATTGCTCATCATCTTCTCTGAAGTTAATTGGTGCTGCCAGGAGCAGATATGTCTTGCTGTCAAGGAAAGCCTTATACTATTACAACATTTTAAATACCATATTCTGTATATTTCTAAAGTGTTTGAAGACCACCTGTCTGTCTAAAATATATCTGTTTGTGCTTGGAAACATACCTAGCATGACTATAAGTTTGATTGTTATAGGTGACTGACTACTAACTCGCATTTTTTAAAATTAAAAGAATGTATTATCCTAAATACTTGGTAACCTTGAAGGACTAGAAATTTATATTACTTTGCTAAATGAGCTGCATAAGTATGATACCTTAAACAAGAGTAGAAACACATATACAATATTATAAAAATAACCTCAAAAATCCATACCAATGTCAAATATTTAAAACTAATAGTTGCTTTTTTTAGTTGAACAGTAGATTAAATTGTCAACCCTTTTATCCTATCATTACTATACTCCCCCTTTTCTTTTCATAATTATATTCCTTAATGTAATCTTCCTTATTTAGTATCCTTCCTCATTATGACCAATAACAACTTGTAAACAATACCCCTAAAAGATCATAAACATCTGTAATCCACAGAACAAGCAAAAACCACTCACCCCACCTCTTAGAAACATGGGTATCAAGTTCATAAAATTACTCCCTGCTGTCTGGGAACAGTGACATCTTTAAGGGACCCTGAAAAAATTAAGATAATGATAAGTCCTGGAAGAGTTAGCTGTTGTCCATTCTTGGTATGATGGGAACATACATGGCTTACTTGAAGTCCTACATAGAGCAGTCTATGAGGCTAGACCTTCTTAGCTAACTGTTTTTGAAGTTGTTCTGAGCAGTTTGTAATCCAAAGCTGATTTCTGGGTAGTCATCTTAATGGCATCACTGCCATCTAGGTGAAATATGCTTTGTGGGGCCCCATCGCCTTTTGAAGACTTCAAAGGTTACTTTTATGAATGGTCACAGTTCACTGCAGAAAACATAAACATTTTGATTGTCATATGCAGCAGATCTTGGAATGGTTAAAGGACCACAATTTGTTATGTACATCTAGGGTACACAAACTTAATTCCTAGTTACATGACTCAAGCCCAAAATTACATACAGGAAGCAAGATGAAGTTTATTTCTAGAATTATTTAGCATTCTATATTACCATTAATATCATTACAGAAAGTTTAAATATATATAATAATCTTATAAATTTTGAAATATTTATACCTTAAGAAAAAATTTTAAATGTCAAAATGAAACCAAAGGATTATGAGATTGTTGTAAATAAAATAGGCTGTTAATTTTGGTTTTTCTTCAGTCCCATGCCATGTAACTAACTCTTCTATTATGAGACAGAAACTTTGGATTGATTTTTTTTAACAAGCATGCATGGTTTTAGAGAATGAGCAAGCCACACTCCAGCTCCAAAGCCACCTTTAATCTTTAATTGAATTGGGACTACACAAAGATGATTTGTCTTATGTGTCTATAGAGAACAGCAGAAACAAACAGTATGGAAGATTTATGAAATTTTATCCTGTTGGAAGTATGCTATACCATTAGGCCAATTTACTCTTTTTCATCTTCTCTGGGTGATTCATCATTTTTCTTCATATGTCTCATTTGTCCAGTGGTCTTTATATTCCTTAATTGGATGCCTTCATTATCCTGGAAAGACAAAAACAAAACCCTGCCTCAACCCTAATTTTGGCAAGTTATATCTGGTCAAATGAAAGTCATTTGCTAGTCTTATAAGTTAGTTTAGATAGAATGGCCATGCTATGTGATGAAATATCACCTCTTCTAATCAAGAGGTCTCTTCTGTTTGAATTTAATCTTTATCAATTTTAATAGTAACCAAAGCTTTTCTTCTTTGGGAACAAAGGCTAAACCTCTTCTCCAATGTAACACATATCCCGGTTTCCATTCTGAGGTCAACACAGTTTAAAAATATATAAGTTCATTTAATTCAGCAATTCTTCCTACTATCCAATGTCTCTCTGCAAGTGTCATTCTTTTATCAACAGCATTTAAAAATTTAAAGTTAACAGAGCATTGTGTAATCTATCTCTGAGAGGTCTTTATACTCCCTTTCTGTTTATTAAGCTTATCATTTAAAGTGCAATTAGATCTTTCTATAACTGCTTATCCTGTAGGATTGTGTATTATACCTATAATATGCTTCATGTCATAAGATATAAAAAAACTGTTTTATTACTAGAGACATACACTTGAGCATTGTCCATATTAATTTGTATGTGTATTCCTATAATGGTCATAACTGGTGTCCAATCTTGTTTGTTCACTCGATAAACTAATATTCATTTTCTAATAACCTTGGGCCACTCCTCTTTAAAAGTTTCAACGTGCCATGGTGTGGCAGGTATTGATCTAAATTCCTCTGTGTGTGATTTTTTTTTGTTTCATTGGTAGGTTTTTCTAAGGCTTGTATCTTTTCAGTCAAATTTTTTTTTATATTTGGTGCAGATATCAAATCATTTTAAGGCATAAAACATGAATTACCAAACTGATAATAATTACAATCAACATTATTTCAATCCAAGAAATGCCAGTTATTCATCTTTTTTTGTAATTTTAAACCACCCATTGTGAAATCATATAGAATTCTAACTCCCTGATTATAATAATTTCCATTCTTAATGTGGAAAGACTTTTAAAAAATAAAATCCAATTCTTTTCTTAAGAAGTCCCAGGTGCCTCAGAAGATTGGATGACATTTTTATCATAGCAATGACTATATCAGTGGTAGAATTGTGCAGGAGAGGTGGTTTGGGGGGAGCCGGTTGCAGTGGCAGCTGTGGTTGTCTTGAGGCAGTGTCTAGGCAACCAGGCTAGTCTGAGTAGTGGGGTTGCTGCAGGCTGCTGTTGCACAGGCTGAGGGCATCTGCAGTTGCTAGTGTGTGTGGGGGGTGGAGGGAGTAGAGCGGTGGCAGTAACAGTAGAAGCCAAAGTGGCTGTGAGCCAGGTCATTCATAGTAGGTAGTTGTGACTCTAGCATTTGGGGTCTAGGTCACAAAACCCATGACTCATGGGGGCTTTGAGGGAGGGATAGAGAAACCTTCCAAGCAGTATCCATAGTAGTAGGGAAGAGGTGGCGGCTTTGCTGCCATATGATCTAATGCCACACACTGAATGCCAAATGAAGCCTTTATCCAATTATTCTTTTATTAATAAAAACTTGGGAGTCTATTGGAGTAAAAACCCGACTGATCAGAGAAGTTGTGGAAAAGTGACCAGGGACCTCCTCTTCTCTTTCCTTCCTCCATCTTAGACAAAAATGGGGAAATGTTATGGAACAATCTTTTTGTATACGGTGAAGATTGTGTCTTTGCCAAGGTGCCTTCTGATTAGTTTAATAAAAGATTTGACTGGCTGGCAGCTAGGCAGGAGGTATAGGTCAGACAGTAAGATACAGAGGACACTGGGAAGAAGGGCAGAGTTTGGGAGTTGTGAGAGATGAAGAAAGAAGCAAGATGAGCATGCTGTGTTGAAAGGAGGTTCACCATGTGGCAGAGGGTAGATAAGAAATATGGGTTAATTTAAAATGTAAGAGATAGCTAATAACAAGCCTGAGCTATCGCCTAAACATTTCATTTACAATTTCTATTAAATCTCCATGTTGGTTATTTGGGAACTAGAGGAAGGGAAAGAAAAGTCTGCCTACAGGTGGCCTTGGTGGCAACATGGACCAAGTCATAATACAGACCCTGGCTGTGGTAGGACCTTGGGCCCAGACATGGTCCTAGGCAGCAGCCTGGCCCAGATGTCACCATGGTTCCAGGTAGCAGAACAATAAACCTGGGCCAGCATGGCCCTCTGCAATAGTGTGCCCTTTGACACCAACATGGCCCCAGGTGGCAGCCCAGACCTCAGGCATCCACGTGGTCCCTGGCAGCAACATGGTCCAGGAACATCAATACAGATCATTGCCAAAGCAAGATCACGGACCCAGACAAAGTCATTGGCAGCAGCCTGGGGCCAGGTTGTTACCATAGTCCCAGAAGGCTGTGTAGTCCACCCAGTTGGCATGGTCCCTATGACAGTGTGGCCCTCAGACACCAATATGGACCCAGATGGCAACCCAGACAGCAGACCCTTTCACAGCACCCAGCAGTGACAGGAGCCATAGATATTCATACAGGCCCTCTCAACTGTTTCAGGGCCCCAGATCAAGACCTGGCCCTTGATCATAGCCCAGGCATAGACATCGCCCTGGACTCAGGTGTCCAGCTGTTCATTCGCTTCAGCCAATTCCTCACCACCCCCATCTCTCCAGATCTGCCTGGCTCCCCAGCCCACGAACCATTCCACCTCTCTCTTCCATCTCTTCACCCTGTATTTTCTCACCAGAATGGCACAGAACCATCTAGTGTCACAGCTCTTGGTTGAATCACAGGTGGCCTTTGGTTGACTACCACTACCCCAGCCAGCTATAAGGAATGGCGTAGGACCGTTGCCTTTCCTCTGTACTGTGCCTGTGGCTAGAGACCTTGGATAGTACTTGATAGCCTGGGCTCCTAGTTAATTGTGAACTCTGCAGATCAAAACCTCTGGGGGAGGGGGTTAGACATTATTTTTTGAACATTATTTGGAAGCATTTTCACTTCTGCATGAAAGAATGTGGGGTCTTCAGATCGATGAGTATGGAACTCTTGCCTTTGGCCTTGTGCACTTATTTTATGATAGTGGGTATACTATCAATAAAGAATTAATCAATCGTCTTTGAACATCTGATACCATTCCTAGAGCCTGTGATAACTTCAGGATTCCATCACTCCCCTTCATTTCCTTTAAATTTCCTGATATTGCATGGAACAGTGCCTTCTTATATGATGTTACTATTTTACTGAGCAGATGGTCTTTAACATTGACTGGAGAAGTTTTGGTGAATGGTGAAACAGTAGGATTCCTCCACTACCTGAAATACTAGTGTGGGATTTGATGGTGTCAACCCCAGCATGTGGGAGCCTGAGTCAGGAGGTTTCCCTAAGTCTGGGCAGCGTAGTAATATAGTCATATGACCAGACTGAAAGGGAGGCAGGAGGGGCAACAGGGTAAATGCTTTGAGGCTCTGGAATCTCTTTGGTTTCTCTATCACCATTTGGTGTAATATCTTTCCGGTTCACATTCAGCTCTTTGATGAGTTCAGATGGTTCTCTTTAAAAAGATCACACATTCAACAGGTCACTCCTAAAATGCTTTCCTGATAGTCTGGTCTAAAAACAGAGTTAGTGAACAAAACAAACTAATATCTGGGAAGAGGAAGAGGATTGAGTAAAGAGTCAGATGTTCGACTTGGTCAGTACATAGTTAAACACAAGGCCTCAAGATATAGGAAACAGGTAAAATAAAGCCAATATATTGAAAGCAGTATTCCAAATTACTTGTCAAAAAATTTGTCTTTTTAATGACATAGGTCCTAAAGATACACACACACAGTGTGTGTGTGTGTGTGTGTATGTGTGTGTGTGTGTGTCACACACTGTATCCTGATAGTTTTTACACTTCTGTAAACAGGGCGTGCTAGGAATCATGTGTAAATATGAATAAAAAATGTACTTTCTGTTTGACTAGAAATGTGCACATCCTTTGGTAGATGTGGGTAACAGATGTCTTTGGGGTAACAGATGTCTTGGCTTTTATAGACTAATTGGCAGAGAGGGGAAAAGGAGATAATTAAAGGGGTGGGAAGAGACAGGAGCAAAGTGCAGTCTTCGTGTTGGGGAAAGATCTAATAGACCTCCTTATTATGGGTAATTGCCCCTTTCTTCAACCTCATTTGCTGCCTTGTACCATATGCCTTAAGAGTAAGTATAAGATAAGGAGCCATAAGGAGGGACTGCTATCTGCTAACAACCAGATTTATCTTGCCGTGGAGTGTTCTAAAGAACTGACCCAATTAACATCAGGTTTTAAAACACAAAATAGAAAGGCATAAATCAAATCAGCAATGGCAACTTCCATTTTAATTGGCAGCTTAAGGATCTGTGTTGAGTATGGCTGGTGTAAATATCCTCTAATTATACAAATGCAGCTACATAGTGGACTGGGGAGAAGGGAAGGATGAGAGATAGACTATGGCCTGTGTTAGTTTTACATTTTAGGTCTCATTTAGTTTGCTGAATGCTCCTTTTCAGTGCGGTTGTCTGCCAATTGACCTGCAGTAAGTAGGGACATTGAATAGGTGTTTGAGCCCATTGCCTTTAGCAAATCCTCAGTTTTGTCTGAGTTTTCTATCCTGCAATGTTTAAGGAAGAGGTGGCGTTTTCTATGTCTTACTAAGTCTAGATTATCCTGGTTTGTGTCCTTTATGGGAATTCTATAGCTTGTTAAGAAATTAGTTTAAAGTGCCAATCATCCCATGATAAGAAATACTATGTAACTGTTTTCTTGTGAAGATCCAGTCAGTGCATTGAAAGAGAGATATAGGGGACGTGGGTGGGCTTACTTGCTGTAGAATTTAGATAAACTGAAGAGGCAGATTATTTGTTCTAGCGTAAGGCACATGGTACTGAATTTTATTTGACCACCTGTGCTGTCAGTAAACTAGTAGAGAGAATTTGCCTAAAAATATCCACCCTGCCTTAAATTTCATTGAAATAATACAGATGAAAATGTCAGATATCAGTAATAATGACTAGCTTATTTCTCTTATGTTAACATTGAATTTTATTTAGCCCTTAGAAACCAGTGTGATTTCCAAAACTGTTCTTAACACTATGGCAGCTTGGATGGGATAGAAACAAGATTGCTTGTGTAGTCCAGAGGTGGTACATTCAGTCAATTACTTGATTTTTTTTGTTCCTCACTTCATATCTGTAAAATTCAGATAATTGACAACCAAGCTGCCCTGGGAATTGAACACCATGATAAATGCACATGAAATCAGCATGTGCTTAAATGTTGAGTGGCTGATGACTATTTTCACTCCGTGGGGTCATACATCCCTTAGCTGGTTTCCTTGACTTCCTGGCTTAGCTCCTTCGGGAAACAAAAAATTAAGGTCTTAAAAAAAAGATCTACTTATTTTTATTTTATATGTACAGTTCTTTTTCTTGAAGGTATATCTGGGCACCCTGTACATGCAGTGCTTAGGAAGGCCAGGAAAGAGCAATGGATACAATGGGACTGGAGCTACAGATAATCCGGAGTAGTGAGGAGCAAATCTAGGTTCTGTGCAAGAGAACCAAGTGCTCTTAGCTGCTGAGACAACTCTTCAGCCCAGAGAATCTAAGACTCTAATACTAGAGGGACAAAGTCTGAGATAGTATGTCAAATGGCTAGGCTACCCACTTTCAGCCCCTTACATATGAGGGTACAGACCAGGCATAGAGTGGTAAGTGTTTTCTATGCTTTGTAATATCAGATTTTCATGAACTGTTAATTTAGAGTTATCATATCTGTAAAATGTAGATAGTGCTCTACAGGTATGTCAAGATTTTTTGGCTTAGTGTTCTTACTTTGGTTCATTTGTAGAGGACTCCGTGGCTCCCCAAAGTCAGCCATCAAGTGAGGGACAAAGCCAGGCCATCCAGAGACCGTCCTTTCCTGTTTCTACTGACTGTGGTAAAAGTTAAGAAGTGCATTAAAGCTTATTGAAACATTACAGATCAACCTGAATGGTTATTCCTTCATTTCTCTTTTCTGTTATATTAGATTTATATTCTATTCCCAGTTGCTAAAAACTAGTGGGATGAGAGAAAAGCCGAGCTCAGACCTTGAAAAGCACGAGGACACTCAGTCCCCCTGTCAGA
Organism: Bramus lutescens; assembly: GCA_001685075.1. Taxonomy (NCBI): domain Eukaryota; kingdom Metazoa; phylum Chordata; class Mammalia; order Rodentia; family Cricetidae; genus Bramus; species Bramus lutescens. The sequence continues at coordinate 65,917 of LOEQ01008643.1, forward strand.
GCAGGGAGAGACACATTTCCTTGTCAGGGCGATTGAAATGGCTGTTGGGTCCTGCTTTGGGCAGCTGTTCTTACAGGAATTATGGAGGTCTGTGGACCGTCTCCGTGTGACGAAGAAAACTAGTTTGACTCTCTTGAGTGTTAGGAGAGGTGGTTACTAATACTTGCGCCACACTTCCTTTGTGCCAGTAACGAACACAAAAGATTTCTATTATTAATTTGCTCTCCATCTCTCCATAGCAACACGATGAGGCAGTATGTTGTCATTGGAGTTATCACCTTTCTGTTGAGGCCCAGTGGGACTAAGTGATGTCCAAATGATAACACTGTGAGTCAGGTGTTGAAGACACTTGGAAAGTTGAGAAATGCTACGATTCCATTCAGCGACACCTGTTTCTAAAGGCTGTTTTTTTTTTGTCTTTTTTTTTTGCATGATCTCTCTTTTATTTAAGGAAACTGAGTTAATATACTTTTGTTCTGTTGATATTTTTGACAGAGCCTCACCATGTAGGCTCCGCTGGCCTGGAACGTGCAAAGATCCATCTGCCTCTGCCTCCTGAGTGCTGGGATGAAAGGTGTGCGCCACCTTAACACATGCTTTAGTCTCCTGGTTTGTGAGCCTTAGCTTTACGTAGGTAAGGCTTTCATCTCTCCAGACTCCTTAACAGGTTTCTTAATCACTCGGTTTTGTACACCTGGCTGTCTGGAATCTCAGCCAACCTAGAATATGTGATTCTACTACAGCTCATTACTATTGATAAAAGAGTATTTATTCATGATTACTCACTTATAAATTGAATATTTTGTTAGTGTCAAATTGGGTCTAGTTTTAGTTATTAGAAATTTAAAGACTAATTTTATTAACTGATTATATGGCAAAATTTTGGATAGTAAGGTAATTGGGGGGTAGTTATGGTTTAACCAAACATTCACTAAAATCATGATAGAAATATTTAAAGTTGTAGTACTTAGAAATGATATATTGAATAAAAATCTGAATAAATTACACCCTCTGAACTCTATACTGACATTTCATAGCAAGACAGAATATATTATTTGGACATGTGAGTGAGGGTGTGAGTGTGTTTGTGTGTGGTAAGAGGGATGCTAAGATGATATGCTAATAAACATCTAAGCTTTGAAAGTTTTATTGTTATTATTATAATAAACTCTATTATCAATGTGCTTTCTTTTGTAGAATAGAGGTGCTCATTGAAAACTGTCTGACAGTTAAAGTCTGCATTCAAATGACAGCCATTCTGTCCTTCTAAAATATATCCCTTAGTGGAAGGGGAAGTAGAATAGTTCATCAATGCCTTCCAGGTGCCTACGAGAACAATATCAACCTTAAGGTCCAGAGAATAGAAACACCAATAATTTTGGACCTACGTGTTTCTATGGTTTGTTTTGTGTTCAGCAAAAGCATTTACGAGCTGGGAGAAGTGCAAATGAACATAGCATGCTGGCTTGTTGGGTTGCAGTTGCCCTCACAGCATGCTGGCTTGTTGGGCTTCAATTGCCCTTATAGCCTGCTGGCTCATTTGGTTGCAGTTGCCCTCACAACGTGCTGGCTCATTGGGTTGCAGTTACCTTGTGTCGCGTCATTGTTCTGAAAGCTGTGCCAGCCAGCTCCTTGTTGCTGAGCTACGGTTTCCTAGCATTTCATCGGCACTATTGATTTAGGAGTAAACTGATTGAGCTTGAGAAGGATTTAGAGTGTGGGATCGGAAACTGTAGTAACTATAGGAACTGCTGTATAAATTCTGTATAAATCACAATAACCATACAGAGGATAACTGACGGAGTAGCCTGTTAATGAATAATGGGGAGGGCATCTTCATCGCATTTAAAACCCCTCTTCAAGTTATGTGAAGATTGAGCTTCTGTTCTCAAGTACCACAAAGTAATTGCATGTGATGTTCTGCATTTTAAAGCTTCTTGCCTTACTTTTTCCAGGACTGAAGTGTGTGTGTCTTTTGTGTGACTCTTCAAACTTTACCTGCCAAACGGAAGGAGCATGTTGGGCCTCTGTCATGTTAACCAATGGGAAAGAGCAGGTGATCAAGTCCTGCGTGTCCCTCCCAGAGTTAAATGCTCAAGTCTTCTGCCACAGTTCCAACAACGTGACCAAGACCGAATGCTGCTTCACAGACTTCTGCAACAATATCACACTTCACCTTCCAACAGGTAAGGGGTGGCATAGCCACACCCATTCCTAATGATGCTTCACTCTTGGAAGATGATAAGCAGGGCAAAAACCAAACCATCTAAAATTTCTTGACACAAAAATGTGTATTTTACTCTTCTTGTTTTTGGCTGGTGAAACTCTCTAGAGTTTAGATGTGGTTGATGTTTGAATTCTTAAATTGTGCATCCCAGTCAAAACATTAACAATAGTGTCACAGTCTTGGGGAAATTTGACCACAGGCATTACAATGTTTGACATAACTAATTGACTTCTAGTAAAATGTAAATTTTGTGAATACTTTTTTTATTAAAGAAAGCAAAGAAAAGAAGGGATATCTAATCTTCAGTGATAGAAATAGATCATCAGCCTACCCTAGGAGAAAAGAAGGAACAAGAGAATGCTTTGGAATGTTGGGAACGGTCATATGTCCATCAAGCTTCATCAAACTGAACCATATATACTGTATCATGTTAAAGTCATGCCTCCATAACATTGATTTTTTTTTAAAAAAGACTGGTTTCTGGTTGAGTTTGAGGGCACAAGCAGAGTATAAAATCGATCTGGGAAGAATCTATTCTACCCTACCAAGACCTTTTGATTGCACAGCTGTATAAGCAGTGTCTTGTCCAGAAAGAGATGTTGTTGTTCAAGTCCTTTCCTGGATTCATGCTGACTGACAGAGTGTGGACTTATAAAAAGCCAACAGAGCAGCCAATGGGACGTCCCTCTTCATCCCCTGCACCTTTTGTATCTTGTCACTGATGAAAACCAACAATAAATATAAAGCCTTACTTTAGGATGCCTCTGGCTCTCGGGTAAACCAGGGAAGGACGCGTCCATGGCATTTCAGATCATCACCAAGTCCAGGAAGGCTATGTATGAGGTAGTGGGAGGATGTGAAATATAAACCCACACTGCAGACGGCTTTAGGGCATGAAATGGGCTGACTGTAGCTTGTCAGGGTGAAGCATGTGAAGCAATACTTAGAACAGAGTTTTCTGAAGAATGAATTAGGTACCACAGCGGTACTCAAAAGGATTTGGAGAATTTTTAGGTAGTTTTTAAAACGATAAACACGATATTGAACTTCAAAAAAGCAGTTGTAGGTCTGTACCGAAAACTCACAATTATTTTTGCTACTGTGTGCAACTTGCTTACCTTGATCAAAAATTCTAAACACATTTGCTATCTTGTTTTTCTTCAAGATATCTTATTTCATGCTACTATATCTTTATCACTTAGCTGTTTGTTGTCCTGCTTTTGTTTTTTGAGACAGGGTTTCTCTGTGTATCCCTGACTGTCCTGGAACTCAATTTGTAAACCGGGCTGGCCTCGAATTCACAGTGCTGGGATTAAAGGTGTCCACCGCCATTGCCTTTTCAGTTTAAACATTTAGGGTTATATTTAATTTCAATTTGTGAAAAATGGCACAGCACATAATGGCGAGGTAAAGGTATAAATTTACTTTAGTTTTTTTTTTCCCATGTGGGTAAGAAGTTGTTTCAGTGTTCAACATCAGTTGTTAAAAGCTCTGGCCTTGGGGCTGGAGAGATGGCTTGCTGGTTAAAAGCATTGACTGCTCTTCCAGCATCCATGAAGTAGCCTATAACCCTCTATAACTCCAGGTCGAAGGGATCTCCTGCCTGATTCTGGCTTCTGTGGGCACTGAAAGTACCTGGTATATACAGGTATAATGTAGCAAAACATCTCTACACACAAAATAAATATAAAGAAACCTTTGAAAAATAAAGAGCCCTGGTATTTCCATGTAGATTTATTTTGATATTTTATTTGAAAATAAGGCATATCTATGTGTGTATCTGTATATCTGTATATCTATTTAAAAGGATATATTTATGGATGCTTTGTGCTATGTAGTTTTTCTATGCCTTAAGCTAGTATCGAACTATCTTGATTACTACAGGTGTTTAATAAAGATTGAAATTAGGAGGGGTGACCCTTCTAGCTCATTTTTAAAAAAGAAATCTTATCTAAGTAATATAAGTAATTTTCATCTTTGTTTAAATTTAGCCAGTTTACTTCTCCAAAACACACACTGAGGTTTTGATTAATTGAGTTGAATACATAGAATAATCTGTAGATAACAGTCATGGTACTAATATCGATCCATGAACATTGTCTGCTTTCCCATTTATTTCATCCTCTCATTACTTTTGGTCATGTTTGTAGTTATCCTGGAACACAGCCTAGGCACACATATTTCATTGAGTTTACCAACCTTCTTAGTGTGGTTGTGAATGACATTTTCAGTATCTCAGTTTGTAAATGTTCATTTCTCCTATGTGAAAAAGCTGATTTTGTTAACTAAGCTCACATGAAGATAATGTATTAGTTCCAGTATATTTATTTATTTTGAAATGTTCTTTGGACTTTTCCATTATTTGTGAACGTAATCATCTTAAAAGTCTTTGTTCTGATCTATACTCATTTTCTTTCTTCTTCTTGTATCTTGCACACCTATGGACCTCTATTGTGCTGGTGACTGGAGGCCATGGAAGCAAAGACTCTTGCTGCCCAGGGAAAGTGCTTGGTCCTTTATTGCTTTTTATTTCTTTTATTTATTTGGTATTGGTTTTGGTTTTGTTTTGAGACAGAGCTTGCTTGGTACTCACTATGTAGCCCAGGCTGCTCTCAAATTCAAGGCTATCTTCTTGTCTCGAGTTTTCTAAGTGCAAGGATTTATAGAACTGTGTTCACCATCCCTGACCATCACTCCTTTCACTATCAATTATTATGTTAACCACGGGTAGCAGGTACCTAGTATTAATAGCAAGAGTTTCCTTTTATTTTTAATTTGGTGAAATTTGTTTTTAATCCTAAGTGGATATTCATTTTTCAAACATTTTATGACTTTATTAAGATTATCTTATGACAATGATTGCATTAACTAGATTCAAATCATTATCCTTAGGAAGGGAAATATGTGTTTTGTAGCCATTAACTAATATGTCTACAAGAAATGCTATGTATGTCATTGAATTAAAAAATCTTCATTAAAACTAAGAATTTGTATCATTTAGTGACACAGTATGGTAAATGGGCACCAAATTGAGAAGTGCTACATATAGGATATGTGGTCTCCTTGTGTGGAGTTGTTCTTGAATGGGGCTAGGAATGGTTCTTAACTATGTGTGGAACAATAGGTACTTGGAGAAAGGTTTGAAACTTACCTAAGCACAGACCATGACAACAATTACACCATTGTTGACCAAGATTTCTGTCCCACCCCGTCCTGCAGTCATTCTTCTGTTGACTAAGTTTTCTGTCCTGCCCAGTCCCCACAGTCATTAAGTCCCAAAGAAACCACACAGAGGTCTACATTAATTATAAACTGGTTGGTTTAGTAGCTCACACTTCTTATTAACTCTTATAACTTCTATTAGCTCATAATTCTTGTCTGTGTTAGCCACATGGCTTGGTACCTTTTTTCAGTAAGGGAGTCACATCTTGCTTGTTCTGTGTCTGTATTCCTCTCTGTCTGAATGACAACTGCAGACTGACTGTTTCCTCTTCCCAGAATTCTCCTGTTCTCATTGCCCTGCCTATACTTCCTGCATGGCTATTGGCCAATCAGCATTTTATTAAAATACAATTGACAGGGTACAGACCTTTGTCCCACAGCACACCATTTTCATGTCATCAGAGAGTAGGGTCGGTGACCCTGGTCTGTCTACTATGGAACTGTCAGTTTCAAATGTGATCATGTACATAATGGAATATAGAAAGACAATCTGAAAATTAGTGAGATATTTCTATGGTACTTGACAGTGAACTTCATGTTCATGGTCAAAATCATGTAAAGTGAGGAGTTAATCGGAAACAGTTATGTAGATATGGAAACTTCCTTTTAGGATTCTAAAAGGACCCTTGCCCCCATGTTCTCTGCCTTTCATCCATCAATCTCCCGGCCATTTGTGGATTTGTTAAAGGACCAAGTCTCTGCCTGCTTCAGGTGGCCCTCTTCTGTTCTTAGATCATGTAGTAGCTGGTCTCTTTGTTGGTTTCTTTGTGAAAAAATTTCTACCTTGAACAAAGCTTGTGCTTCCTCCACCCCATCTGGTCCCAGCTGTGACCCTAGTAATGCATAGCTGGACAACAAATGGCCCTTACTCTTTCTTCCCTCCCCTAAACGCTTAAAAAGGTTTGAGGCTGATTTCTAACAGCTTAGTGGCTTTCATACGGGTTCCTATTGTGACACAGCAAGAAACTCATTTTGTATAATTTATTTCACCTCACATGGACACAGAACAAGAATTTTACAAAATATATCTTTAAAATGTGTAAGGTACTTTAATCGTTGCTATTTCCTTTGTAAAAAAAAAAAAACTGGTTGGATCCCGCTGAGGCTTAGTCACAGTTTAAGAAACACTATTTTAACTGATATTTAAAGGGTAGAATTTGTAAATGGATCAAGGGTATTTATTATTTTAATTCACTAGTATAAAAACTATTCAAAATGTTAGTTACTATTTTAATTTCACACATTTTCCTTTTAAATGGCCTAAAATTGATTAGATTTAAGACAAATTAATTCACATCACTGAGACTGAAATTTAATTTAGATTATATTTAAATTGAATCATTTTCTCTTAAAATGTACCTTCTGGTTTAATTTTACACATGGGTATACTTTTAAGGAGTTAGCAGTTTCACTTGATAAAATTAAGCTTATATTTTGGTAGAAATACAATATTAGAAAGTTTTCTCTCATCCCTGAAGGTTATTAAAAGAGATATGGTTGTGATCACTGAAAAAAAAAGATAATTTTCCAAGTTCAATATGAGGATACATGTAAGCCCCCCTCCCCAAAGTTTGGAAAGCAAAATTATTTCAAAGAATAGTTATTTATTTGACTAGTACTTAAGTTTGTATCTTTACAAACAGCAAACATGTTACTCCCACAAAACAAATGTGGTATCATGTTTGGAATTTCATATAGACTGTGCAAATTAATGAAACAGGAGAAACATGGTTTCTAGTTCATTCTAATCTCTTCTTTCTACTTGTTCTTAGTACCCGCCTTTCTCTGGAGGTGTGCTTCTCATTTTGCCCTGTGTCCTTTGACTTAGTCCTTCTTACAGTCGTGAGATTTGCCTGTTGTCCATTCTCCACTTCCTCTGAGATAAGGAGTGAAGATGTTTTTCTTGGAATATTTCATTTTCAGAAGTAGTATTCCTAGCCCTTCAAGGATATTTCTCTTTCAAAAGAAACATACTGATTTGCATGTTAGGTAGGATGTGCTGGGTAAACATCTGTATATAACCAACATCTGTATAGAGCAAATATCTGTATAGAGCCAATATCTGTATAGAGAAAACATCTTTATAAAGCCAGCATCTGTATAGAGCCAATGTTTGTATAGAGCCAACATCTGTATAGAACCAACATCTGTATAGAGCAAGCATCTGTACAGAACAAATAATAAGCAAACATTTTTTACTATCTAGAGTATATTTGTCCCAACAGTGGCTTCTGTGAAGTTCCATAGTCCATTCCCTTCAATGTTTCTCATATTTTTTCATAAACAAATGTTACTGCAAAAACACAGCTTTCACCTCAACGTGAATAAGAAATAGTTTATTCTGAAGCCAAATTTGAGTGACTATGGCCCACAAACACAGCTTTAAGATATCCTAAATTTCATTTTCCAACATGGAAAAAGTTTCACAAAGTTTTTTTTTAATTAAACAAAGAAAATTCATAAATCAAGAAACCTTTCAAATACAGTGGGGGAAACATTCTAAGTAGGGGGTTAGTATACAGTGGAGAAATCCCAGCATCTCTGTTATAGGCTTTGGATGCTGTGTGGTAGGTAGCATTACTGGTTCTTTGCTTGGTGGGGAAAACTTTCCAAAGGGTTGTTTGTTTGTCTGTTTTGTTTTATCTGTTTATCAGGATTTTCACTTCATCTTTCTTTGCTGGTTACAGGATGTAGTTAGGTCCCACACTGAGTTGGGTAAAGACTGGCTTGAAAGACAGTCCAAGGTAAACAGACTTTGGAGCTGCAATATTCAAACTTATTTATGTCATTGATTTTCCAGGAATTCTTCACTTTTGGTATAAATTGGATTTTATAAACTCCTCCCCACTCCATTTTTTTTCTTCTAATTTGTGACCTTTAACCATTTCAACCTCTACAGCTTATGTGGGTTGAAGTCTGCTATTTCCGGTTTTGCTGACTCATCCTTCCTGGCTTAAGGCCTTGTTATCGATTTTTGAATGTGAGTTTGTTTTGGGGATCCTTATATGGAGAAATGGTGGAAACCTCTAATTAGATTCCCCAGAGAAGACCAACATTAATTTTTGTCAAATGTCTGGGGGGTATAGTCCACCCAAATCCATTCCATATTTTGGATAAACATAGAGAGTTCTAAGCCTGCTTTTCCTTCCCTTCCCTTTCCTTCTTCCTCCCCTTCCCCCTCCCCCTTCCTTTCTTCCACTTTTCCTTACCCTTTCACCTTCCTTGTTTCCCCCTCCATCCCTTCCTTTACTGAAAGCCTTGGTGGAGACAGCAGTCTGTACACCCTGTCTTCCTCTATTGGATACTTTCATTTGTTTGGTTTTCAAGGCAGTGTCATACACAGCTGCCTGCTTTACACGGGCCTCTCTCATCTGACTTCTCATTGTTTCAAGACCATGTTTTGTCCCTGTCTTTGTGTTCTAAGCACCTGGCCACCACAACCTGGCAAATACTCCTAGGCTACACTGGCAAATACTACAGTGCCCAAGCACGGTCTGGGTTTTTACTGTAATTTTGGCTGCTGAGCAATTCATTTAGTTTTCCTCCACCCTAATCATACAACAGAAGAAAATCACTTCTATTTTATTTAGCATTTCCATGTATACTGTACCAGGAAGGGTGTCTGTGGCCATCTAAAGTGGAACATGGCAAAAATGGCAACTCTAGGGCAGCTTATTTTTGAAATGATACTGGCATAAATATCTATCCATCTGGAAGGAAACAGGGTTGTATCACAGAGTCACACCATACACAAAAATAAATTACAGCTTGATTAAATATCTGATTGTGACATATAGAACAATCTAAATGTCAGAGGCAAATTTAGAAAAAAAATGATTGTGTGACTTTATAGTATGGAAACCGTTCCTAAATAAGATAGGAAACTCAGATCTATAAAAGGAAAAGACAAATATAATTGAGTACATGAAAACTAAAATAAAAATGAATGAGAAAAGAACATAAAACTAAAATATAAATTAAATATTGGGCACAACTATTTGCAGCATACATGACTGAGAAAAAACCGACATATTTAGAA
>LOEQ01008644.1:13318-26298 GCA_001685075.1 Bramus lutescens
TTCTTCTTCTTCTTCTTCTTCTTCTTCTTCTTCTTCTTCTTCCTTTTCCTCTTCTTCCTCTTCCTCTTCTGCATAAAGACTTGCTGAGGTGGAAATTGTTCACCAAATCCAGGGCTCCCCAGGCAGCCTGGCTTGGCTTATGAAGGTGCTGCTACCTTAGCTACACACTGCCAGAAACAAAAGCTTGAGTGACAGGTGCAACTGGTTGGAGCACAGCTTAGCCTTGGGATGAGTCAGTGGCTGAGAGTGGGGAGAGGCCTCATAGCTACCTCAGCTTCTCAGGATACAGAGGGGGCACAGCTGATGGAAAATGATTATGGTTATGGAGAGGTAAGCAGGGCAGTGCCTCCATCCTTGCCACCCTACCCAGCATCAGCATTGCTCTGCCAGAGACACAATCAATACAAGGAATGGAGTCTTTCCCTGCGGCATTGCTCCTTGCTATTTGTGTTAGCTCATGACTCCTGAGGTAAATGGTACTTGCTTGGAGTGGACAGTGATGGGATCTTCAGAGATCCGGCCTACACTTGCAAGTGGGTTTCATCACGTGGTGTTTTAATGCTAACCTTAGAGTGTACTACAGATTTGGAAAAGCATCTAGAAAAACAGTAAATTAAAAAAAAGATATCCTGCATGGGTGAGAAAGGCATGCTCCAAAGGCATAGGCTGTTAAAAGAAACTCTCAAACTGGATAGTGGTGTCACATGCCTTTAATCCCAGCACCCAGGAGGCAGACACAGGTGGATCTCTGTGAGTTTGAGGCCAGCCTGGTCTACAGAATGAGTTCCAGGACAGTCAAAGCCACACAGGGAAACCTTGTCTCAAAAACAAAATGAAACAAAAAAACCAAACCAACAACAACAATAACAAAATCCCCCCCAAAAAATGAAAAAGAAAAGAAAATCTCAGTGCCAGAGATGAGGTATCTCCCTATGAGTTCCTGACCCCGAGGCTCCTGAAACACAAAATACTATTGCTACAATGCAGAACTAGTTAGAACTAGTTGGCAAGACTGTACTGTTGGAGATATTGCAGGCTTTGATTACAGAGCATGGAGAAATCAGGGTGGGGCTGAGCTGGAACTTCTGCCTATTGGCTGACTCTCACAGTCCTGGACAGTGCCAGGCAGTTTGCAGGAGGAGAATAGTCACCAATAGTTCTACTAGCTGTGGACTTGGTGAGTTACATTAGCCAAACATCAGACAATATGTACCAGCTGGTGTAGTAGTGATATAGGCTGTTATAAGTATAACAAAAGACTTTCTGCTTGTATTTAAGGCTTGTTCCCCAAGATGGAATTCATGTCTAGCAGTGTGAGCCAGGGCAAAAACCTGTGGCTGGGGGTATAGCGGGGAATCAACTGCTACTGTTTTATGGAGGGGCTGTGACGCGCTCGTCAAATTGTTTTATAACATTTGCGCTTATGCCTGTAGAGTATTGGTGCTGTCCAACTTGGTTGTGTAAGAAAACTTACAATGGGTGATGGTTGCTGATGGAAAGATTCATACTTAAATGACTGAGAATAAATGGCTATTGAGGTGGCATGACTACCCAATGCTCAAAAAATGATCCTGGCATGTCACCTCTTCCAAGGCTCAAAGAACATCACAGAGAGGGGACAGAAAGGATGTAAGAGTCAAAGGAAAGAGGTGTAATATTATTGTGGCTTTCTCCTCTGGGCATGACATGGTGGCTGTTATGAGTACACCATGCTGGAAACATAGATGAATATGTTTGTGCCTTTCCACAATGTCAGATTTTATTGAATAACAATAAATTCACGTGGTACAGTGGTTTCAAAGGCATAAATTTTCCAGATAATCCCATCTACCTGGTAATCTGGCCAAGATGGCCATAGGTTCTTTTTATTCCAATTTTAACTACTAGTATTAACCCTCAGATTACATAACACAGTAAATCTTTCTATGTTTGTATGTGAGTTACAGGATTAATATAAATTGAAGAGCTCTAAGAATGTTCAAGAAGTTTCAGAAGTAGAAAGATAGAACTGCAATAGAATATACTGATAAGATAATGAACCCAAACTGACTGCAGGGAAGAACCTGTAGCTGCCAGCTGTGGGAGAGTCAGGGATGAGAGCAGCCAGCTGCAGAGATGAAAGGAAGAATCGATTCAGGGGCAGGAATGGCAGGTTCAGGTCCAAATGGGTGAGCAGGTGGCAGGAAGTCAGCGGTTGAGTAGGCCATGTCAACAGTGGGGTCCCTGGACTGAGCCACGTGGAAAACCTAGGGACAGTCAGAAGCACTCTGCTAGTCATTCCTTGATGTGCATACCCATTGATGAACACACCACCTATCAAATGAATAGGTCCATGGGCCTGTGCCATCATTGTGATAGGTATTGTCTTAGGGCCACTTTTGTTGTGATGAAATACCATGGCCATAAGCAACATGGGGAGGAAAGGGTATCTTTGGCTTATAGGTCAATATCACTGTCTGTCATTGAAGAAAGTCAGGACAGGAACTCACATAGGACAGGATCCTGAAGGCAGGAGCTGATGCAGAGGCCGTGGAGGAGTACTGCTTATTGGCTTGCTCTACATAGTCACTCAGCCTGCTTTCTTATAGAACCCAGCACCACCAGTCCATGGGTGGTCCTACCCACCATGGGCTGGGCCCTCTAATATCAATTACTAATTAAGAAAATGCCCTACAAGTTTGCCCACAGCCTGGTCTTTAGAAGGCATTTTCTTAATAGAGGTTCCCTCCTCTCAGATGAATCTAGCTTGTGTCAAGTGGTCATAAAAACCAGCTGGCACAGGTATCCACCACTTTTTAGGGCCCAAGTAAGGGAGTCAAACCCTTTCTTAGGTCTGCTGTGTCCAATAGGTTCTTGGTCCTGGTTTCCCTGGTCTGATTTCATGTTTCCATGTGCTTCACAGTCTCGTTTACCCCGATACATTGATTATGTAGCATCCTTTCTGCTCTCACAAATGCTGCACAAGGTGGTGCCGGAAGATGGTGGCATTTGGGCAAATATTCTCCATGATGCAAAATCATCCTTCAGCCCCAAAATGGAATAAAAATTTACTTGTGGTGGCACAGACTTTTAATCCTAGCACGTGAGAGGCAGAGGCATGTGGGTCTTTTGAGTTTGAGGCAATTCTGGTCTACAGAGAGAGCTCCACAACAGCCAGGGAAATCAAAGTAGGGCTTGTGTGCATGTGTGTGCATGTGTGTGTGTGTGTGTGTGCATATGCACATGTGTACAATGCATATGATCTTTTCAATTAGTGCTTGAACTTGCAGCTTCAATATTACTTAATGCTGTAGAAATTCACAGCTGGAAAAATGACCTTGGGAATAATTCATCATTTCTCCCATTTATAGCTGTGGAAACTGACAGATGAACTGAGGGTCCAGAAACCTTAGAATGCAGCTAACAAGTAAGAGGTGTGGTCAGGTTTTATTTCAGTATTCCAGCCTTGTTCCCTTTCCTCAGGCTTATCCTGAGCCTTAAGAGCAACAACAAAGCATAAAAGGCATTCTTCACATACACACGTGCTAAGGAGCGAACTCAGGGCCTTGTGCCTGCTAGGCAATCATTCTACCGCTCAGCTGCATCTCCTGCTCCTTTTACCACCACGAATGTGTGTCTGGCTAGTACTCATTTCATCTTTGTATTCTTTCCAAGATCTTTTGAATAAGAGGATAGAAAGGCCTGCCATGGGAGAAAAATTATTCAGGGATATAGAGTGAATAGAAGCCCATCAAGCTTAATTATAAATGCTATTAAAATTAATTTAAATTTTGTATTAAAGTATTTCCAGCGATACAGAAGATGAACTATGGGGCTGGAGAGATGGCTCAGAGGTTAAGGACGCTGACTGTTCTTCCAGGGGTCCTGAGTTCAATTCCCAGCAACCACATGGTGGCTCACGGGTCCTGAGTTCAATTCCCAGCAACCATATGGTGGCTCACAACCATCTACAATGAGATCTGGTGCCCTCTTCTGGCATGCAGTCATACATGGAGGCAGCACACTGTATTGTATACCTAATAAATAAAAATCTTTTTTAAAAAGAAGATGAACTATAAGGTAACAAAGGAGATTCATTAATGCAACTTTCTAAAAAGTTTACATACCCAGTACATGGCAGCTCATAACTGTCTGCAACTCTAATTTCAGGGGATCCAGTTCCCTCTTCTGACTCTGCTGAGTACCAGATGCAGACATACATTCAAGTATACAGTTTTTTAGGGGTGGGGGAAAATTTTATAAAGGAGAGCAATGAACTTACAGAAAACTTTATTTATTTAACTTAATTAAAATTTGTTTTTGAGAAAGGGTCTTACTATGTAGCTCAAACTGACCTGGCACTTACCATGCAGCTCAGGCTAGCCTTGAACTCATGGTGTTTCTCCTACTTCTGCTAAGTGTGGGGTATTCCTTCACACTGTGTGAATATGTGTCACTGTGACTGGGTTAATAAAGAAGCTGACTGGTTGTTAGCTGGACAGGTAGAGTTTAGGTGGGACTTACAGTCAAAAGGAGAGCATGAAGAGGCAGGGGTAGACTCTGGGGAGTTGCAGGAGAGGCAAAGAAACAAGATGAACCTTTCATGTTGAAAGAAGGTACTGCTACGTGGCATGGGGTAGATAAAAATATGGCTTAAATTAAAATCTAAGAGTTGGCTAGTAACCACCCTGAGCTATTGGTGGAGCATTTATAATTAATAAAAAGTCTCTAAATGGTTATTTGGGAGTGGCTGCCAAGACACAGAGAAACTCCACCTACAGCTAAGTGCTTGAACCACAGGCTTTAGCCCCCTGTTAAGAGAAACAATCACAGGAAAGCATACAAAGTCCAGAAAACAGTCGGAGCCTTTTTTGTCTTTTTCAAAGAAATGAAGTAGACATTTATTTGAAGCAATAATTTCTTTTTATTTAAAGCAATGTTTTTTTTATTGTCTTAGTTTGGGAAAATTAGAATAAAAGACAATGATCATTACAAAGGACATGGTGAGAATGTTCTTAAAGCTGCACAAAGCAGAAATGACATTTAAATCAGTAAAAATAATTTGCATACTGTATCGAGACTTTTAGGAAACCAAATTAAGAAATGAAACAGTTCAAGAGGGCAGATCTGAGAGAGCTCAGCATTCCAGCTTCTGAATAGTTAGATACCCGAATAAGCAGACGAGACTAAAGTTGCTGAACCCGTAACACAATGATATTTTTGGAACCGTTAGGTTATTAGGCTTGAAATTAGAAAGAGATGTATGTTCTAACAGAGTAATTATGGACATCTGAGGAGAAAATTACTTAGAAAATCTGTTCTCACATGGAGACTTTTGGATATTGATGGATTGTGAGAGAGGGAGTCGGTACTTACAGTTGTCTACCTGTAGGTGAGCCTGTCCCACTCCAGCATATAGTTACAAACTCGTGGTAACTGAGGGCTGGAGAGTGGTTTGGTGGTTAAGAGCACTGCCTGCTCTTCCAAAGGTCGTGAGTTCAAATCCAAGCAACTCTTTATTGGCTCACAGCCATCTGTAATGAGATCTGCTGCTCTCTTCTGGCCTGTTGGCATACATAATATATAAATAAATCTTTTAAAAAAACAGAAGGTGGAGCTCAATAGAATAAAGCGCCATACATTGACCTCTGGCCTCTGCTCCACACATACACATAGTCACACAAACACATACATATTATACGTGTACGCACAAATGATTAAAAAAATTAAAAACCCAAGAAGGGAATTTTTGCCCCAAAGAATATTGTGGTAAATTTTTATCTTAAAATTAATGTTGTATTATTAAAACTATATAATATTATCAAATTAAAATATAATATAAATTTATATTATATATAAAATTAAAATATTAATTAAAAACAACAAAAATGATGGCTAGCCCCACTCCTGAAATCACAGTACTTATAGTCTGAGGCAGGAGGATCATGAGTTGGAGGCCAGCTAAGAATACATAGTGAGACCCATCTTAAAATAAACAAAAGCCCAGTTAAACAAACACTTCCTCCTGAAAGGCCAGCACACCCTTTAAAACAAACAAGAACAAAACAAGTCTATGGGATGAGCAATAGAAGTAGAACTGAACTCTTCACAGTTCTGCACATAATTAATGAAAAAGTGAGTTGTGTGTATGTGTGTATATACGTGTGTGTGCGTGTGTGTGAGTGTGATACTTTTACAGAGCTGTGACCAAAACATTGGACAGAAACAACTGAAGGGGGGGACTTATTTTAGCTTAGTTTCAAGGTTCAGGCATTTCGTACTGCATTTCTGGGACCATTGTGAGGCAGAGCATCATGGTGTAAAGGAGAAACTGTTTACCTCATGGCAAAGGAGGAGCAGATAATACAGTTGGTGAGGGACCACATAATCTATGAACCATGCCTCTGCCCATCTTCTTCCAAGCAGGCCTCATGTTCTAAAGTTCCCAGTACCCGACCAGCTAGCACCACCAGCTGGGAATGGTGGAGATGGAATCAACATAGGAACCTGTGGAGGGCATTTCCTATTCAATCTGTAACAGTGTATGGGGAAAATAGTGGAATGCTCTGTGTGTGTGTGTGTGTGTATGTGTGTGCGCGCTCATGCGTACGTGTGTGCATGCGTGTGTGAGTCAGAAGAGAACCTTGAAGTTACTCCTCAGTTTTCACCTTGTTTGAGACAAGATTTCTTCTTCGTGTTTTGTGATTTGAACAGAAAGCTAACTGACCCTCAGGTTTCCAGGGATTCTTCTGTCTCACATAGAGGGCCTGGCTTTATGTGGGTTCTGAGGCTCAAACTGGGGCCCTTGTGCTTGTGAGGCAAGCTCTTTCTCCACTGTGCCATATTCCTAGCCCTCTTTACATTTTTCTAGATTTGTAATTGGTCAAGGATTTGCTAGTGTTGAATCCTAGGCAGAAGTTCATGGATTACATCTAGAAAGGTAAAAAGATACTGCAGTCTCTGTGTTTCAGATGATGCGGGGTTGTCACAGGGACTGGGAACAAGGGGTGATGACTGTTCTATATGCTGCACTCTTTGATGGCTTTTGATTTTGTTATCCTGTGTGTGTATTTCACAAGTTAAAAGATGTTTTGGCACAATAAATCTATGTTTACTATATTGTATTTCTGAGTTGAAGTTGGGCCTAATGGTCTGAAGATGGGACCAACACAATCAATGTGGTACAGGAAAATCTAGGATGTGTGGTCACTGCTACAGATAGAAAAGGAGGGGGAGGGGAGCCAACACCAAGGCTAGAAGGACAGATGTAGGGAGGCTCTCTGCCCAGGAGTCCAGCTGAAGTAGCAGAGACTAGGAGAAAACTGGGATACAAAGGGTGAATGGGGATGTGGCTGTTTGAACATGAATGGCCTCCCTAGGCTCCTATGATTGAATGCTTAATAATTGGGGAATGATTAGGAGGTGTGGCCTTGTTGGAGAAGGTGTGGCTTGTTGGAGGAAGTCTGTCACTGGGGGTGGGCTTTAAGACTTCAAAAACCAAAGGCAGACCAATGTTATTCTCTCTTCATGATGCCTACAGATCAGGATGTAGAACTCGGAGCTATTTCTCCAGCACCTGTTTGCCACTATGCTGCTAGTTCCCCATCGTGGTGATAATGAACTAAGCCCCTGACGCTGTAAGTGAATCCCAGTGAAATGCTTTCCTTTATAAGAGGTCCTTTATGGTCAGTGGGTGGTGCTGCAGTATCTATAGATCTTAAAATTTGTATTTTCATATTTATAGGTCCAAGTGTTCCCAAGACTTCAGCGTTCTGAAAGCTGTGACATCTGAGAGAGAATTCTCCTAAAAGTAGGCAACTAAGGCTTCTTGGCACATGTATGCAAAATGTCTGCCTCTCTGTGAGAGGACATTTTGACAGCCATATTATTAAAGAGAAGCAGAGCAGAGGGTGGAGCTCCCTGTGCTGGAAGGCCCTTATTGCGTAGTCAATTAACTGAGCTCAAGCACACATTCCAGTAGAAGCCAGAGGACAAGAACTGGGCCCAGTTGATTTAGCTCCAAAGAGTTACACATGGCTGCACCAAGTAATGCTGTTTGGTA
Source organism: Bramus lutescens (assembly GCA_001685075.1). Taxonomy (NCBI): domain Eukaryota; kingdom Metazoa; phylum Chordata; class Mammalia; order Rodentia; family Cricetidae; genus Bramus; species Bramus lutescens. Next base: position 21,360 of record LOEQ01008644.1, read on the forward strand.
TCTGCCTAGTTCGTTTATACAAACCATGTGGTCTTCCTCCAGATTCTGGAGAAAAGCTGCTTCTGCAAATGAGAAGGCAAAGTCTGTTGCATAGCTGCAGCATGAAGCCTGTATTAGCTAGCCGAGCAAAATGCACTGTTGCATCTCATGCATTTGAGTGATTTCTACCGACAGATTAACAAAACTCTGAAGGTAAATTGAAAGTCACAAAGGGAGTTTATGATGTCATATTGAACAAATTCTAGCCATACTGCTTAAGTCACAGGATCCCAAAGATTTGTACTTATGTTCTTTATTAATTTCAAGAGGAAAAAAAGCAATTCTCCTTTTTCCTGGCTGGCTCAATAACGGCAGTGTATTTTCTTTCTAACGGCATGGAGAGAGGTTGCTTTCTGTGGGTTTTATTGATCAGGTCTGGGTTAATGATAGTAGCTTGTTTGAGTAAGAGCTTTGTTTATGTGTGTTTGAGGTGAAACACAGATAAAAAGACAGGCAGAATATGCAGTTCTTGCTGTGATCAAGGTTTTGTCGTGGACTTTCAACCTTTGTATTTTTAGAGGTATGAAAATAACACTTATAAACCGTAGTTGCTCCAATTATTGAAAATCAAATAATAATAATAAAAAACACTTATCAGTGACATTCATAGGTTTAACTGAATTTATGTAATTATAAGGACTAGCTACATTTAAAACATTTAATTTGGACAAAAACTCTTAAGTGTTTATTAAAAGATTGATTTTGTTATGAATTTTTCCTGTATATACCTAATGCTGGTAACTGCTATCTGTAGGTGTCTCTGAACACTGTGTATGAAGAATAGAATTTTAAAAGGTAGATAGTTATGTGGGAAAGAATAGCATCCCAGATCACATAAAAAGGAAATCATCAAAGAACACAGACTAGACTGTATGTGTGTGTACATACATGCATACATGTATGTCCATGTATAAAGTATTCTGTGTACTTCCTTCTTTAGGTGTGGCAAAGAATATTATCATTATTTTCTCTGTACTCAGGAGTATTTTCTCCATCTATGGTATTGAAAGTTTTGCTAGGTATAGTAGTCTGAGCGGCATCTGTAGTCTCTTAGAGTCTGCAGCACATCTGTCCAGCCTTTCTGTCTTTTAGAGTCTCCATTGAAGTCAGGTGTAATTCTAGTAGGCCTTCCTTTATATATTACTTGGTCTTTCCCCCTTGCAGCTTTTAATATTCTTTCTTTGCTCTGTGTGTTTAGTGTTTTGATTATTTTGTGACAAGGGGACTTTCTTTTCTGGTCCAATCTATTTTGTATCTGTATGCTTCTTGTACCTTTATAGACATCTCATTTTTTAGGTTAGGAAACTTTTCTTCTATGAATTTGTGGAAGATATTTTCTGGCCCTTTGGACTGGGATTCTTCTCTTTCTTCTATTTCTATTATTCTTATACTTGGTCTTATCATAGTGTTTCAGATTTCCTGGATGCTTTATGTCATAAGCTTTTTAGATTTAACAGTTTCTTTGACAGATATATCCATTTCCTCTTTCATGTCTTCAATATGTGAGAGTCTCTCTTCCATCTCTTGTATTCGGTTGGTGAAGCTTGCCTCTGCAGTTCCTGTTAAAATTCCTGAATTTTTCATTTCTATAATTCTCTCAGGTTTTTTAAAAATTCTGTTTTTTTTCTGGCCTTGGATACTTTTATTAATTTTCTCACACTGTTTTGTGTTTTCCTGGATTTCTTTAAGGGATTTATTAATTTCCTCTTTAAGGACCTCTCTCATCTTCACACAGGTGATTTTAAGTCTTTCTCTTGTGCTTCAGCAATGTTGGAGCATTCAGGGCCTGCTGTGGTAGGATAGCTGGGCTCTAGTGGAGACATACTGTCCCACTTGTTACTGATTGTTTTTTTGAGCCAGGATTTCTCTGAAGCTTTGGTACTTGTCCTGGAACTAGCTCCTGTAGATCAGGCTGGCCTCGAACTCATGGAGATCCACCTGTCTCTGCCTCCTGAGTGCTGGGATTAAAGGTGTGCATCATCACTGCCTGGCCTGATTGTGTTTTTATGGTGACATCTAGTCATCTGTAATTGGGTTGGTTATAGGTCTGGGTGATGATTTCTGGGTTTGTCTTTGCTGGATGGGTGTTTTGTTCCCTGATTTCTGCTTCCCTCCGGATTTTCAGAGAGTTGTGATAGCTGTGTGCTGTCTGTTAGGATGTTTTCTGAGGACCTGATAGGCCACTGGGTGTTCCAAATAAAAATGTGTTTCTTGGTATTGGGAGCTGACACTTAGGAATGGGATTGGGCTAGAAGTCTGAAAGGGTTCACAGGAAGGAGGAGAGCAGAGTGATCCACCAGGACCTACTTGTTTTGTCTTCCCGGAACTGGGGTAGATAGTGAAGAGGGGTCACCAGAGAGAGTTTCCTATAGAACTGGGGATGAGACTGGGGGGGTTGTATCTAGAGGAAGAGAAGGAGAGGGAAGATCTACAGACAGCCTACCTGTTTCCCTGTCTATGGGTTAGCAGGAAGTGCCTGCTGGAGTTGGGGGCTGGGATGAAGCAATTAGGGGGGTGTTAGGAGGGGAGGTCTGTGGGCTCCACAGGAGTGTGGGCAGAGCAGAAGGAAGGCTGCAGTAGGTGTTCTGTCGCAGAGACAGGTATGAGACTGGGGATTGGGTTTGGAGGGGAGGAGTGAGTGGTGGCCTTCAGCTAGCTCTCCTTGGCCTGCTCGGCTGGTGGGTTCCCAGGGAATGCCTGCCCGTGTCGGAGGCTGGTATACTGGGAGAAGGAAGGTTGTAGGAGAGGATCTTGGTGATCTTCTGGGGCTGGGGTCATAGAGGAAAGGAGGAACCGCAGGAGTTCTGCTGTAGGCCTGGGATGGGACTGGGGATTGGTTCTGGAGGAGCAGGAGACCCGATCTATTGTCAGCCTACCTGCTTCTCTGGCAGGAGGGGCCACTGGGTTATAAGTGGGTGCCTACTGGAAAGTTGGAGGAGAAGATCTTTGTGCTCTGTTGGGGATGGGGTCCCAGCTTGCTTTCTTATAGCAACCAAGACTAGCAGCCCAAGGGTGGCACCACTCACAACGGGCTGGGGCCTCCCACATCAATCCCAAAGAAAATGCCCTACAGGTTTGCTCAATCTTATGGAGACATTTTCTCAATTGAGCCATCATCTCAGATGACTAACTTATATCAAATTGACATAAAAACTAGCCAGAACAGGAACATTAAAAGATTTGCATTAAAGTTTTATAAGGTGGGGACATTTATGAAACCTTGGCTCTTGTTGGGTTAGCCACTTCTGATAACTCATCTCCCATGCACACGTTTCCCGCTGTCCATTAGGTTCCTGGATCATGCCTGATGTTTGGCTTCTGTCCTTGTTGCATGCTTTGAATAAGCTGTAAGTCATGCGCCTTTGTGGTGTTTTGGCTTCCTTCCTTCACAGTACTTTATCAGCCTTCATTGTGGATGTTCGCTCTAAGGTGAGCCAGCTCTGTTAAGTCAGATCCCTGCCTCCAACAACAAAGGAATCCTTTGGTCCACAGAAGACGTCCAGTGCACTATTGCTAAAGGATTAGTAAGTCGGGTGTGTGTGTGGGAAGGTCAAGGTCATGACGGAGGAACCCACAGAGACAGCTGACCTGAGCTTGTGAGAGCTCATGGACTCTGAACCAACAGGGAGACTGCATGGGACCAACCTAGGTCCTCTACATGTGGGTGACCACTGTGTAGCTTGTGTAGCTTGGTCTGTTTGTAAGGCTCCTACCTGTGAGATCAGGACCTGTCCTGGTGTTCAACTGGCTTTTGGGAACCTTTTCCCCATGCTGGATTACCTTGCCCAGCCTTCATACAGGTGGAGGAGCTGGGTCCTACCTCAGCTTGATGTGCCATGCTATGTTCAGCTACCTCAGCTTGATGTGCCATGCCATGTTCAGCTACCTCAGCTTGATGTGCCATGCTATGTTCAGCTACCTCAGCTTGATGTGCCATGCCATGTTCAGCTACCTCAGCTTGATGTGCCATGCTATGTTCAGCTACCTCAGCTTGATGTGCCATGCCATGTTCAGCTACCTCAGCTTGATGTGCCATGCTATGTTCAGCTACCTCAGCTTGATGTACCATGCTATGTTCAAGCCCATGGTAGGCCTGGCCCTTTCTGAATGGAGATGGAGGATGAGTGGATGGATGGGGAAGGGGGTAGAGGGTAGTGGGTGGGCGGAGGGAGTAGGAGGGAAGGAGGGAGGGGAAACTGTCATCAGTGTGCAAAATAAAGGAAAAATGTTAATTTAATAAAGGGAAAAAAGTCAATCAATCAATCAATCAATCAGGCCCTTCATACTATGAAGTTGCCCCAAATTGGAGAACATTAGTTTTCCTCTTATTTTCATTTTTGACAGGTTTTCACTATGTAGTAAAAGATTGACTTCAAACTCTTGATTCTCTTGTTTCAGCCTCCCAAGTGTGAGGTGCATGACGGCACATCCAGGATCCTCCAGTTTTGATAATCTACCACCATCATACTTTTGTTGAAATAATAAATTTATTTTCAATTTATCCTTAGGGAGCTGGGTGATAATCCTTACCAGACAGGGCTGAGAGCATAGTGCCTGCTCTCCTTGGATTGCTCTCGTTCTTTCTCATGTTCTGTGTATCCTCATTGTTCATGTCTTTCACTGTACTTTAGAAACATTGCCAGTGGCCACGTCAGAGGAGCAGCAGGTGTCAATTGAGCTTCAGGAGTTCAGCTCACCGGAATGCAAGGCACTGATGGGTGATTCTCAGATAGGCAAGGCCCCCCAGGGCCTCTGCTCAAGAATGTTTCTTGCTGTTGCACGAGTTCTAATTGGTCTTAATAATAAAAACACGGAGACAGATATCATGGTAAATGCTGAAAGATCAGAGAGACAAAGGAGCAAGCCATAGCTAACTCTTGACTTGCTAACTATTCAGCCA